>CM021101.1:229402051-229612121 GCA_007115665.2 Sequoiadendron giganteum | reverse complement strand
TCCCTTTCCCTCTCCCTCTCTCTCCCTCTCCCTCCCTCTCTCTCTCACACTCTCCCTCCCTCCTTCCCACTCTCCCCCCTCTCTCCCACTCTCTACCATTAACCCTTAGCTCTATGTGTGTAAAAATTGGATATTTGATTTGTGAAACTTTGATGTGTAGTAACAAAATATTACCATTGCAGAACATGTTTTATAAATTAGATATTCGATTATATCGAATATCAGATTTGTGGATCATAGAAAAACCCCATGTGGGCCTTTTTTTTTGCTTTCCAATGGACCCTACATTCTATTTGTAGCACTTTGTAGGCGACAAATGCGAGGTTTCAGACAGGAAGAGACAAAGATCAAATTTTTAGAGCATCTTGTACTCAAATTTGTCATAAGGAATGATTTTTTAGCATCTTTTATGAGGTATAATTGGGAGAACCAATCGTCGAAAGCAAAAGCATAAGAGAAAGCTTACAAAAGAAGAAATATCAAAATATAGACAAAGAGATACAAAAGGTCATAGGAAGAAAACACAAGGTATGTTAAATAGTGGTGAACCTGAGCCCTATGGTCTTTCAAGTGAAGAGGAAATTGAATATGTTCAAGGTGAAAATGTAGAACATGATATTGAAATTGGGAATATAAATGTTCGAATTGATATTGAAAATTCTCAAGGTGAAAATGTTGAAATTGAAGATGTTGAACATGGTATTGAAATGAGGAATGAAAATATTGAAATTGATAATGAAAATGTTGGAATTGAAGATGTTGAACATGATATTGAAAATTTTCAAGGTGAAAATGTTTGAAATGAAGATGTTGAACATAATATTGAAGCAACTGTAAATTAAGTTTCACTAGATTACACAAAAAAATGAAGAACCTTGTGTGGAAGAAAGACATATTCCAAATTAAAGACCTTCAAGGACCCCTAAATGGTTAGTTGAAATTGATGATAACATTATGAACAATTTTGAAGGCAAGAGGTCAACACGAATTGTTTGGTTGTGGGCAAGAATAATTTTCAACTAGTCTTTTAGTGATAAACATTGACTGAGCAATGCCAATTTTTTGTACAATTTCTTAAGTTGCAAAAGATGAGACCTTTACTAGCCAAATTGAAGATTCGTGTGAACAAGAGGACCGAAAATTTTATTATTATTGTAAAATATATTTTTAATGCTCTCAAGTCTATTGGAAAAAATAACAAGGAAAAATATAAAAGATCTGCTCAGAGAGTCATTACAACCACCCTAGTAAGCCATCAATTGAAAAAGGCTCACTTTATGAGACAAAATTGTATTGATTTTGACTTAAATCATAAAAATTTGGATAGAGCACTTGCAAGAAGAAAAAGAATAGATGATCCTCTTCAAAATGATACATGGGATTTTGCTGGGAGGCTTCCACGTGTTGATAAGAAGCTAACCGATAATGTAAAACAAGAAATTCAACACTTTTGGCATGATAACTCTAGAGTATCACCCAATGCAAAGGATGTTTTAAAGTTAATAATTGGTAGTTGAGACCATACATCACATCCTAAACATTTCTTGGAATCAAGCTAAACAATATTGTTCAACAAATTTATTCAAACACATCCAAATATGGAAATCTTGCAAATAAATTTTGAAGGTTTGAAGCCACTTTTTTTGAGTTCTTGCAGGAGCATGATATAGCACTGGGCCAACATCTCATTTGGTCAAATAACTGTATAGTTCAATTCAAGAATACTTGTATGTTTTATTGGTTGAGTAGAATGCATGGAGAAATGAGTGTACCTAATATTTGGAGTTTTTTTGAAGCTGGGCATGGGAAAGGGGAGCATGATGGAGCAGGTGCATGTGTAAAGAGATCTCTAGTTAAGGAGCAATTGAAGATTTCAGGAGAAAAAATCAGTGATGCATGTTCTATTGTTGATTAGCGTAGTTCAACATTGTCACAAGGAGGGACACTTGATTAACAGTGCACAAATTTTTTTGGTTGGTTGATGAGGGTACAATGGGAGGCAGATTGGATTGTCATACAATTAAAGATTCTTCAAAGATGCATTCGTTTCGAAGCTCAGACGCAAGCACATGGACCATTTAGACATGACAATTGGATTTTTTTTGTCAGAGTTGTATTCAGTGCGAGTAGGATCAATGTGAGTCAAGTGAGTGGGTGGATACATGGGTTCCATAGTATCTAACTCCTTTATCTCAAACTATATCCATGGAAAATTACACAATGGAAAATTCACTTGATTATGACCGGATTTCAGATCTACTACATCTAGGACATGTTTTTGCATTTGTTACACCGCAGGGGAATAAAGAGAGATCAGAATATTGGTTGGCTCAATGTGTGCAGGTAAAGCACAAGCTAACAAAATCGATGGAAGATGATGATGGGTTCATGTATCCTACAGGTTCAGTTGTGTTTGAAGGAACTTGGTTGTGAACATACATGATTAGAAAGAATGGTATACCTGTATTTGAAGACTACGAGAAACACAAAATCATTCTCGCGTATTCACACCTTGTTATAGAAACAAATGTTAAGTTGTTGAAGCATCATGCCAAACCAAAGAAAAAACAACTATGGACACTTAGTAATGTTGATCATGAAGCAATATTAGATACTCTTAAGCAAAGAGATGACCCTTCAGGCACACTTGAATAGCATATTCAAGAATGGAAGGTACAATGCTTAAGCATCTTTTTTGTTGTGACAATATAGATTTATCATTTGACAAATTTTGCGATATTCCTAACATGATTGATCATGGACCTACTGCAACAATAACCAGCTCTAATCCTTTCAAAGAGGTATGCAAAAAATTACAATAATATAGATTGGTTATTCAAAGCATCTTTTATAGTTTGCATTAACAATTCATCATCATTCTAGTTGTTTAGATTAATATAGATTTGTTAGTCTAAGCATCTTTTTTGTTGTGACAATATAGATTTATCATTTTAAATTTTTTGCAATATTCCTGGCACGATTGATCATGGACCTACTCCAACAATAGGGAGCTCTAATCCTTTCAGAGAGGTATGTAAAAAATTACAAAATTATAGATTGGTTATTCAAAGCATATTTTCTATTGTATGTAGTTTAACTTCTACCTTGATGGTTTGTATAGGTGCTTGTCACTCCACAATGCCAACATACTACTTTTGTGGAAGATTATGCCCTGAATGCCTCAAATAGGAAAATTTTGAAATGCGAAACAATGTAAAATGTTCATAAATGTGTATAGGCATAATCTATATCCAGTGATATTTTTTGAAATATGGGTCAAATGTATGGCATTGTATAAAGGGTATGTTTAAAATGTAAAAATATTTTTGTACTTAATCGAGCTACAACCGAAGGTTTTCTTCTTGGTTCTTTCCTATCGGTATGCTCATTTGAACCATATTTTGTAATATATCCTATTTATATATAACAAATTACAGTGGCTTGCCACTTTCTCGAAAAAAATGTAAAAATTTCATGTGAATTTCATTTCCCATGTAATTGATTCAAGTTGATTGCGTAAGAGTTTTCTGATGCAAGAGCTAGGACTTGTAGAATCTTAATCCAACCGTAAATCTTTTTGCCCCCACATTTCATTGACATTAGCACTTTGGACTCTTAAGGGAAATCGTCGGTCTAATGCAGCTCAAAGTGATTTGGCAGATTTGGGTGCAAAAGAGGACCATAACTAGCATAAGAATACCCATCCATACATGTTGGAACAATGCATTTGGTCGTACGAGTTTGAGAATGAAATTTGCACCACTTTGCAACTTTACACCATTTGCTTTTGGCAACTTTTCTCTCAACATAAAACTCATAACCACAGGAAAATTCCTTCAAGATAGAATAAACTGAGAGAGGTTATTTTATATGGTCCCAACATAATCCCATATCATCAGATGAAGAGTTTTTAAGCATCATGGTTTCTGAGGAATAGTCTGTCAAAAATTGTTGTCTTTTAGCACTTTGGAATCTCAAGGGAAATCGTCAGTTGAATGCAGCTCAGAGTGATTCGGCATATTTGGGTGCGAAAGAGGACCATACCTAGCATAAACATACCCATCTGAACATGTTGGAATAGTCTATTTGGTTGTACGATTTTGAGTATAAAAGTTGCACCACTTTGCAACTTTACACTGCTTGCATCTGGCAACTTTTCCCTCAACTGAAAACTCATCACCACGGGGAAACACCTTTGAGATAGAAAAAAATGAGAGAGGTTATTGTAGATAGTCCCAACATGATCTAATCTCATCAGATGAAGAGTCTGTAAGAATCACGGTTTCCAAGGAATAGTCCGTCAAAGATTGCTGCCTTTTAGCACTTTGGACTCTTAAGGGAAATCGTCTGTCCAATGTAGCTCAGAGTGATTCAACATATTTGGGTGCAAAAGAGGACCATACCTAGCATAAAAATACCCATACAGACATGTTGGAATAGTTCGTTTGGTTGTACGAGTTCAAGTATGAAAGTTTCACCACTTTGCAACTTTACACTACTTGCATCTGGCAACTTTTCTCTCAACTGAAAACTCATCACCATGAGAAAACTCCTTTGAGATAGAAAAACTGAGAGAGGTTATTGTAGATGGTCCCAACACAATCCCATATCATTATACAGAGAGTCTGTAAGCATCAAAGTTTCTGACGTATAGTCCGTCAAAGATTTCTGCCTTTTAGCACTTTGGACTCTTAAGGGAAATTGCCGGTCCAATGCAACTCAGAGTGATTCAGTGTATTTGGGTGAAAAAGAGGACAATATCTAGTGTAAATGTACCCATCCAGACATTTTGGAACAGTCCATTTGGTCATACAAGTTCAAGAATGAATTTTGCACCACTTTGCAACTTTACACCTCTGTAGAGATTTAGGGATGTCCTCTTCAGATCACTCTATTCTGAATAGGTTTGCAGAGCTACCAATGTTAAATCCAAGTTGACTGACTTCGATCAAATCCAATTTTATTGAATTCGAGCAAATCCAGGCTGATTGAATTCGAGAAAATTTGATTCCTTGAATGTAAGACTCCTAAGATGAAGGAAGACCATTACCAACATGGTCAAATCTTTGTCATCAACAATATGACCAATGGTAGAGAGTTGATCTCTCAATTCGGAAATCATCATGAAGTAGGTGGTGAAAAATTCTCTTCCGCCATATTAACATGATGAAGTTGTTGCTTCAAGGCTAGAGCATGACTTGTGTTTCTGATCTCATACATCTCCTCCAAAGTCTTAAGAATTTGTCTCGCTATCTTGAATTTAGATATGATAGGAACAATATGGTCCTTCACGGAATCAACTAACATCTTTTTTGCCTTGATATATTTCTTCCTCCATTGAACTTTCTCTTCCTCATCTGTAGGTTCGGAAAATTTTCTCTCCACACTCAACCAATTCATTTTCCTCCAAAGTGAGCATAATTCTGAATCTCGATGAAGTGAAGTTTGAAGCTCCTTTGAGTCCATCCTTAATTTTAAGACCATTCACCATCTTGACTAAGATAGATGTAGACAATGAAAAAAGGGAATAGAGGTATCACGTAATAACTATTCCCAACACGATCTTTTTCAAACCCGTTCTGATACCATGTTAGTGTTTTAATGATCAGATAATACAACTGAAAGCACTCAAATAATGCAACACATAAGATAATAAACACAACAATAAATATGCTTACAACTCAGGCCCAACTCATGGCTGAATTTTATACAATGAATAATAGCACCTCTCCTAGATGCAAAGATACAATCAAATATGCTTCTCCTTGAAATCGGCCTACTGCTGCAAGATGAAGCATTTTTGCTCAAGTGAAAAATTTTGCTTGGAATGTGAATTATGTTGAATGAACTTGATTGAGGAAATGAACAAACATCACCTTGTATTTATACAAAATAAGGTGACTCTTCAAGGAGGTTGGCCTCTCTTGAAAATAATAAATTATAAAATAATCTCAAGGAAGGTCGGCCTCATCCATTTAAATAAAATGAGTATAAATTTTATAGCCATTGGCTATCATTTAATTTATTACAACTTAATGTGATTGCTATCATATATGAAAAATGTGGTAGCATAGACAAGCTAGTGGACTATTTGAAAAAAAACTTCAAAGAAATGTGGTCTCATAGAATTCAATGAAAAAAAAATGCAATTGACAAGTGCTCATAGTTTTTATTTATGCAATGTGAAGTAATGATTTGAGTTTGAAAGATGTGTAATGCAATGTAATCAGAGATATAAATATAAACTACATAATATAACCATTCTTTTTTATGCTATTGTACATTGATATTTAACCATTGCTCAAGATAAAATTTTCAAAGAGTTGAATCATGCACATGAGGAAGAAATTAAATTTCTACTGTCAACTTCTATATATCAAATTATCCAATAATCAAGTGTATGACCATTTACAAACATGGCATCGATGCCAACTCAAACAATTTTTTACAAAATGTGGCATATGCCATCTCAATATGTATTCAAAATTTACATGCAAAAATATCTATCTCATCCTAAACTACTGGTGGATAATCAAAATGGAGCCTCTTTGAAGCACTCATTAGCTCTGAAAGTAGTTGCACAAGAAAAATTCAAACCACAATTGAGATTAGTTATACTATATAATTTAAAATCGAATAATTAACATCAAAATCAATATACATTGAATTTTAATTGAACTCTAAAATTGAAACCTTGATTACCTAAAATATACGCCTCTTTAAAGGGTTATGAGTCCTAGAATATACCAAAACAACATTTCAAATGCCAATCTATATATGTGAACAAAAACATAAAATTGATGCAAGTTAGCATACAATTATTTGTAATAGCAACATATTTACCAAACACAAAATAAAATAAACACATACCTCTTTAGGTTGATCTTTTTTTTTATCTCCTTCAAGTGTTTTGAAACCTCCTCCTTGAGGAGTTTCAACACCTACTCCTTGAGGTGTTCCAATACCTACTCCTTTAGGCGGTGTGTCCTTTGTCAACAAATCTATATAGCTCATAATTTCTTGTACATAAAATTGACAAGTACATATGAAACTACCAATCTATGTCGATGTATTTATAATCGATATAAGATCTTAAAAATATTAATTCAATCCAATTTGAGTTCAATTACCTTCCCCTTATCTAACTTTTCACCTCCATCATCTGGACGAGGTTGCACCTCATTTGCACTGGGTATTTCCTGCAAGAGGAAAATAAGATAAGCATATAAGTTATTATATAATTTCATTAATGAAAAGCAATTATTTAATATAAAATATAAATGAGTGAGTACAAAAATATATACTGTGTGTTTCCAAGACAAATGAAATGGCCCTAAGGGTGCTATCAGTCACCCATGTGAGCTCCTCCTCAGACATCAACTGTTAAATAGAACATAAAAATAAATATTAGTACTTGATACTATCTCTTATTAATATTCATTTAAAAACAAATGCAAGTTATAAAATTACAACTTAAATCTTATCTGTGTCACTTTTCTAGCATCCCCCTCTCTAGCAGGAGAGGACTCTATAGGGTGCGCTCCAATCCCCTACGACTGATCTATAATGTCCAAATCATGGAGGTCATAATCAAAAGTGTCCAAGGGATTCTTAGCGGGCTATACAAGAGGACCCAAGCATATCTAGCAACACATAGTGAAATTATGTGGCACACAAATATGTGAACCCGAGGAGGATGATGGACCAACACTCGATCCTTCTCCAAAATCACTAGAATGTGGCTGAGCTACTGTAGAAGCATGCAAAACCAAATGACCACTCAAAGAGTGAATAGACTGAATAGTCTATGTGGCT
Organism: Sequoiadendron giganteum; assembly: GCA_007115665.2. Lineage (NCBI taxonomy): Eukaryota > Viridiplantae > Streptophyta > Pinopsida > Cupressales > Cupressaceae > Sequoiadendron > Sequoiadendron giganteum. Next base: position 229,604,306 of record CM021101.1, on the reverse strand, counting down.
ACATCCTGGATAATCTTCGGATGATATATTGGAGGTGGCGAAGGAAGGGGAGGAAGGGAAACATTTGGGCATGGGACTACCCTAACTATCCCTTGTCTATCTTAAGGCATACCTCCAACGATGCCCTAGAAGGGTTTAATGTAAAAGTAATTGACATGATGCCCTAACAGAAACTCAACATATAATTTTTTAATAAAGTAAAATGGTATATCAAAATTATTGTGCAGTGGTTTATAAAAAAGCATACACCAACAATCCCAAAAATTAGCTACAATGTCCATATGAATGCACCATTTTATAGAAAGTTTTTTCTTATTAACATTCATTGGTAAACTGGTGCGGGGGTCAATGAATAAAGAGCCTATTTGGACTTTGGTTATTTGGAGATCTTTCACATCATCATAAGAAAATCCACATCCATAATATTCTCTCATGTCTTCTCACCATGAATGAAAGGAATTATTTTGGGTGAAGAGGGTTTCTATATTTTTTATTATTTCCTTCAATGTATTTGTCATAACTCTCAATCGAGGGATTGTCTTATAAACTTCACAAATGCCCCTCAATTGCCCCGATTTTTCACCAATTAAGTCTTCAATTGGTGGTTGTGGAGCATTTGGCATTTCTGGATTTTCATTCTCAGCCATAATACCTAATTAAAGGTAAAATCTAATTAATCTAATTGGAACTACACAATATAAATGAAATTATTGTAAAAAAACCTAGTTTTTATTAAAAATCCACTAAAAACCCTAATTTTTCACATTAATCCATAACAAACTCTAATTTTTTATTAAAATACATCAACAACACTAGTTTTTAATCAAAATTCATTTAGAAACATGATTTTTAATAAAAATTCAATGTAAACTATAGTTTTTGATAAAAAAAATAGAAAACCCTAATTTTGATAAAAATTTCATAAAAACTACTTCAAATTAAGAGAATCTACTTGGAAAATCAATTACAACATTTAAAAAACCAAATACTTACCTCTGAAATTGGATATCTGATAGAAGCGAATATCGGATTTTCAATTTTCCTTGTGTGCTCGCATGCAAACAGTGAGAAATGAAGTTATAAGAGTCGGCTCACTTTTATATAATGTTTCCACTAATCGGATATTCGATCCAAATTGGATATCCGATTTGTAGAAACTAGGTTTGGGATTTGGTTTCGCTAAATGTACTGACACTTGAACCTAGAAAAGCCAACTCGACATTTTTCTCATTTTTGAGTCGATCCAAAACATGTTTTTTTTCTCATTGCCACTTTTTGGCCCATCATGATCCTGCACATACCCTGAAATAAGGACTCACTATATAGAATAAGGACTCAATGTCCAACAGGGTTACAACCCATAGGGCTCACTACCATAGAGATACAAAGAAGAAAAAGAAATAGACTACAATCCCAATGCAATGAAAGATTCCACCATAATTACTGCACACATGCATGAATGATAGAGTTCACCTTTTGCTTATTACATCTAGAAACTCCACATTAAGATTCACTTTGATGTGCCACACTCTCAACACACACACTTATTGAATAGAATCAATGTCAAACAAAATTGCACTTCCTCTTTTCTTTTATCTTTCTACTTCTTCACTCTTGTATGATATATTCATCATTAACTTATGTTTCAGTTATACCATATTCAACTTTGAAACATATCCAATGTTGGCCATCCAAATTCAAATTAGGTCGGTGCCAAAACATCCTAGGGTGGAATTAGAATGAGGGAGATCCAAACAAATGCTTTATCATCCTCAAAAGTAGTATTTCACCCAAGGTCAACCAAACTAGTGTAAAACACATAGAACCATTAAGCAAAAATCTTCCAAATACTGAAACTTATCTTCAATAGTGCCAAGGAAACACAACTCTAGAACTACAAGTCATAATAATTTATCAAAGAGAAATCCAAACCAACAATATTTCTCCTGAACCTCAACTAGAAACATAGAAACCCATAGTTCACAGTTAGTGAACACAACTTCCATTGTAGAATGAATCAATAACCAAAAATATGGATATAACATCTACTAAGAACCATGAAAAACATATCAAAACTGCATCTACTATCATTACCCACATCTACCGAGAATGAAATCAAGTGGATGATGCCTTAGCCAACTTTGGCACACACTATAAATTCTCTAAGTGCTAGTACAATTTGGGGAACCTACCTCCACGTATTCAAGGTCTAATACTGAAAGAACAAAGCCCTTATTTAATAAATGATTATAACTAATAATTTGTTTTTATGGGCTTTATAGGGGGTCCACATGCTTGTATTATGGGCTATGAGGAGGAGTGTTAATGATGAGGTGTCATGAAAGTAGAAAATTGTAAATAATGGGGTGGAGTCTGTTTCTGAAAAAAATCGCATCATGAGGAACTATGGTGGGTACATCAAAATCAAGGTCAGGCATGACTACACATTACGTAATCTTCTTTTGGAAATTGCACTAAGCTATTGTATCTTCATAAAGTTTTTTTATTTAAATATTGATGTGACTAATGATTACAAGGAAAATCTCCTATTTGGCTCTATCCTTTCCACTATTTTGTCTCCTCTTCTAAAAATTGGTCTTTTTGATGCTGTTAAATTTAGCCCCACAACCATTCTACCTTGGTTTTTGTGTAATAACAACGTGGATGGAAATCCTTCCATTCCCATCATGCTTTTCTTACCTAGCCACAAGAGTTTTAAGATTCTCATTTATGATTCCGCCAAGATTTCTTTTAAAGATTTACCTTCTCATGTGTGCATTATGTACATTGCTTCGATTACCCAAGGCTACTCTATTTGGCTAAAATTCCTAAATGTGTGGGTGACCTTTTACTTAACCATTTTCTCTAAAAAATTTATCTCATAGGTTGTCTGGTTATTCCTTGTGTAGAGTGAAATTTTGGGTGGTGATAGAGTGTGAATGAAGCCCGAAAATTGTGGGAAATTTTAGAAAGATCCTCTGGTGTGGAATATATGTGTTGAAGGCAGTTTGGATCCCCTGATGGAGAACCTAGTGGTTCATGACCCTAATTTATCTGCACAATTTTCTAATTCTTGGAAAGATCGAAGAGTGACTCTAGGTGAAATTTTCTTTGAAGTGAATGAGGAAGTGATTGTGCATGCGACGAGGCTGCTGAAAACTGGTAAGATGTATCTGAAGCATACTAAGACAAAAGATAATGATAGTATGAATTATTTTTTGTGGGGAATGAGAAGTTGGTTCATAACTAGTCGAGATTTGAGCGTGAGGCCCTTTTGCTGCCATGAGACCAAGCCTGCCTTGCCATTATGAAGTATGTGACTCTTGAAGGTAGATACAAAACTTACTACTTCTACCATTTTCCTCTATTAAATCACCTTAGTCATAAAATCCTGTTAAGTTTTCCTTTCTTCCTTCTCAAAGATTTAGAGAGCTATGTTGAAAAATTCATTGAGTCTGGTAGCCTAAACCCTAATGATACCCCTCCCCTGTCACTGCACCCAAGTCTCATTATCATACTTTACCATTTCCATCTTGCATTATGCCCACCCAAACCCATATCTGCTGTCCATATTGAGGAAATTGAACCTGGTTTGGCCAATATATCCCTGTCCAAGTCCAAAAAACCCAGCTAGTTGCTGTTGATACTTACAAGCCTAAAACTGTCGCTAAAAATCTTAAGGGGAATGCAAGAAATGACTAGACTAGTGTTGCAGCTAGTCTGTATGATCTCAATTCGACCCCTACTAAGATTGCTAGCAAGCCCACCCCAAAAAAGAAAGGAAAATATTATGCAAAGGGTTTTATGGATCCTTCGGCGAAGGACAACAAAGGTAAAAATGTGGTGGGTAAGGATTCTAAGGGGGACATGGTGGTTGCAATGATGGTTGTGACTAGTGGTGAGACCATCATTAGAAGGTCTGGTAGACTGGCTAAGAAAAACAAGAAAAATTAGGTGGAATTGGACTCGGAGGAAGAGTATTCTGACAAAAAATATTACAAGGATGAGGAGGTGCCTTGGGATGATGAGGAGGAGTGTGCTGGAGGGCCCCACTCCATTCTTGATATAAAAAAAGGGCAGAAAGATAACTCAACTTCCTAGTCCTTAGAACCACTGGACATGGAGCATTTTGATGCTATGAAGGCTATTGATGATGGTGAGGAGTGTCGTGTGTTGCATGTTAGAATAGATAAGTTGGACAACAAGTTCTCTGGGTTGACCCATTTTACTGTGAAGATGGTCCACTTTGTTACCAACACTCTATTAGTGGTTATACAGGATGAATTAGATGGGGATAATGTTGATGATGTTGTTGATATCCTATCAAAGAATTGGGAAAATTCTAGTTAGTTTTTGTTTAGTTTGTGTTTTGTCTATTTGCTATTAATCCATGGTTGTTGTTTTTTTGGCTTAGTTTCTATGTTATTTGGACTTGATATTTATGGCCCTTGTGGCCCTTTGTGTTAATGGTACAACGCCCTGTAAATGCTACTTACCTTATCAAAAATATATTTGAACCGCACAACCATGGGAGAAAATTTGGACCAAAACTAGAGCAACCCCTCAGCAAGTGAAACATATATTTAGTATAATTGTCTCAATATCCTCAACATATACAACAAATAATAACTAGTAGATAACCAATTGATCAATTTCCATCAATGAAAACACCTGTAAGCTTTCCTCAACACCTCCAATCATTTCAGTCTTGCAACAATCTCTCCCTTTTTCATTGATGGAAACACGCGATGTGAAAAAACATCAAAGACAACATACTGGCTCTAAATACATTTTTCTATTTTATCCCCCTTAGAAGATAATCTCTTATATGTTTCTTCTCATTCTCTTTTCACATGCTTATTATCTTCCTCTTTGACATCAATGGAAAAGGAAAAATAACATTTTATATTGATATCTCCCTTAACATAACAATAAAATACACAAAATGACAACAACTGATATTACCTGCTCCCCCCGAGAGGTCACCACCAAAACATCAGTCCAAAATAAAGATAGATCCATGGAACAATCAGAATGATGCATATCCATATGCATCTAGTTCAATAAAGGAGGGGTAATAACCCCTAACTTCTCCCAGAGATACTCAAAATCATATTTAGGTAACCATAATCCATAATCTAGAGTGCCATTGAGATATATGAATATTCTTTTAACTACAAAAAGGTGTGTTTCCTTTGGATATTCTTGAAATTTAGCCACAAGATAGACTGAATGTATGATATCCGGTCTAGTAGCAATCAAATATAATAGTCCACCAATCATAGATCTATACTTTCTCTAATCAAACTTAGGTGAATTATCATCTTTACCCAATTTGCAACTAGTCACCATAGGAGTAATTACTAGTTTGGAACCATCCATCCCAAACTTTTTCAACATCTCTCTCACATACTTAGAGTGTGAAATGAAAATTCATTTCTCCATTTGATTAATCTGTAGCCCAAGGAAGAAATTCATCTCCCCAAACATAGAAATTTGAAATTCTTTTTGCATTTCTTTCACAAAAATCTTGTAGAGACTTTTATTTCCTCAAAATATAATATCATCAACATACACAACTACGATCAATATTTTGTCATTTTCAATATTAAAGTACAAATTACTATATGTCGTACCTTTGTTAGATACTTTTTGAATCAAGTACTTATCTAATCTTGCATACTAAGCTCTAGGAGCTTGCTTCAACCCATATAAATATTTATTCAATCTACACACCATATTCGATTGATCTGTGAACTAAAATCCTTTTAGTTGTTCCATAAAGACTTCTTCTTCTAGCCCACCATTCAAAACTACTAACTTGACATCCATCTCATAGACCTTGAAATATTTATAAGCAGCAAGTACCAAGAACATCCTTATAACTTCCATTCTTGCCACTTGGGAAAAAGTTTCCTAAAAATTTATGCCTTCTACTTGTGAGTAACCTTTACACACAATCCTCACTTTGTGTCTAACCACTTCTCCATTATCATTCGACTTATTTATGAATACCCACTTTGATCCAATGATATTTTTATGTTTAGGTCTTGGGACCAATTCCCAAGTCTAATTCTTCTCAATCTGCAAAATTTCTTCTTTTATTGCTTCCTTCCAATGTTCATTGTTACGAGCTTCACTTACTATCTTTAGTTATATCTCAAAAAGTAAACACAAATTCACTTTAGAAGTAAATTTTCTTCTAGTTAACACACCTTTTGTCTTATCTCCAATAATCTAACTTTTTGAATGATTCTTCTGTACATATCTAGGTGTCCTAGGGGACATCACCAAAGAATCTCCTTCTCTTTCTCATCTTTTTCCTATTCTTCCAAAAGAAATCTATTCTTGCACAATCATTCTCATCAGATACATATCCATCAGTGTCAATAGAATTCTTCATTTTCTCATCAACCTTCACATTCAAGCTTTCTACAATTTGTCTATCTTTTATTGAAACATCTATATGCCTTGATTTTAGTAGAATATTCAAGAAAAAATCCTTCATCACTTACATAAAGATTTCCCAAATTTTTTTCTTCTCTTCTGATATAGCATTTACTTTTGAATACCTTGAAATATTTAATTGTAGGAATTCTTCCATGCCATAGCTCATAGGGTGTCTTTTTACTGTTTTCTCTTGCTTGAAATTTATTGAACACATAAACGATAGTATGAATAGCTTATTTCCAGTAAAATTTAGGTAAACCAACCTCAGTAATAATTAACCTAGTAGCTTCTTGAATTGTTCTATTTTTCCTTTCAGCAACTCCATTTTTTGAGGAGTTCTGGGATCAGATAACTGTCTCTTTATTCCATGCACTTCAAAAAACATATTGAACTCATGCGGGGTGAATTTCCCACCTCTGTCATATCTTAAGTATTTTATCTTCAAATTCACTTCATTTTGAACCATTGCTTTGAATGCCTTGAATTTATCTAATGCATTTGATTTATCTCTAAGAAATGTAACCCATGTTTATCTAGAATAATCAACAATTAAAAACATAAAGTAACTCTCACCAAGTAGAATTATTACTCCCATAGGAACACAAAGATCTATATGAATTAAATCCAGTAGCTCGATATTAGACTGTTCCTTTGATTTTTAATGAATTCTTTCTTGCTTTCCAAATTGACAAATCCTACAAATAACATTAACAAGCTTTGTAATTCTTGCTAAATATCTCACATCTTGAACATAAATAATCCTTTCCAAGTTATCAAAGTTCATGTGACACATTCTCCTATGCCATAAAAAACTATCATTTATCTGAGTCATAAAGCATTTTCCATCAGCACTGTTAAGTTGATAGATATTCCCTTCAAATTTCTTTCTTGCAGCAATCACTGTTTCAGATCCTTTTTAGATCTCACATTTCTCATCCTTAAACACAAGATCATATCTTTTTTTGCACATCTAAGCAGCACCCAATAGATTATTCCTTAAAACCTTAGCATAGTAAACATCGTCAATATGATGCTTGCCATCAAAACTTACTGAACCTATCCCACACATTTTAGCACTCGTATCATCTCCAAACATATCCAAGCCTCCATCATAAATCTCAGGCTTAAAAAACTTAATTTTATCACCAGTCATGTGATGTGAACAACCACTATCAACTACCCCATAATTTGTACCCATTTTCTCCTTCTTCAGAGGGATTCCTTTACCTTTTTTCAGAATTAGAAGTAGATTCATTCTTAATCGCCAAGAACAAGAATTCATTGTCATCTAGATCTTCATATTCCAAATCCTCATTAGATATACTAGCGTTCTCATTCGCATAGTAAGCTTTTTTAATATTATTTCCTTTATTTTCCTTTTCATATCTTAGTTTATTCCTTTTAGCTCTTTCCAGACGCATTGCAACATAATGACCTATTTCTCCACAACTAAAGCATTTAAAGGGAAACTTACCTTCATACTTACCAAAGCCTTTCCTCATTCTTCTTAAAAAGTTATCTTCTATTTCATCAAAGTTCTCTTCATCCGAATCTTTAGCTTTTGTATCTTTAAAGGTAGTCTTTGATTTGCTTCCATTCCTTAGACTCAGCTTCCCCATCTCATAAGATATCAAAAATACTAACCATAGATCCTTAGTACAAGTCTTATAATCTATAGTATGCTCGATAGTACTCACCTTGTCACTTTAAGCATTAGGAAGAGTTTTGAGAATCTTCTTTACAATCCTTGTTTCATTAATAGTAGAACCAAGTCCTAGCATACCAACCACTATCTAATCCACTCTTTTTACAGAAGCTTTAACATTTTCATCTTCAGACATATGTAAAAAATCAAACTATGTCTCCAAATTCTATAGTTTTTCCTCTTTAACTCTTTCATCACCATCATGCACTCTTTCTAAAGCATCCCATACTTCCTTAGTTGTCTTCAAATTCTAAACTTTGATCGACAATGAATGTACCAGACTTCAAAAATGTATTTCTCCCTATTGTTCTCTTCATGTAATTTTATATCTTCAGGTGTACTTGTTGATGGTGTTTTTATGCACTTCTCAACATAGGTAATGCATAGGTGCATCACCTCTCTTGAAAGACAATCTTCCACAATCAAATTTCAAAACACTATCCTAAGGTCTCTCGGATGTGAGGTCTTTACAATTCTTGGAATATCTCAGTTGATTTATGTGATTTGCTGGAATCACAAGGTGGAATTATGAATGAGTTACAAACTGGGGAAGTTGGATCAGAAAATGGAGTTCTTAAGATGGGAGACTTGCTGAGCATTTGTTGTAGGTTCAAATAGTAGTCTATAACTCCATTTAAACATTGGATTTAGCTTTATAATGTGCAATGAATCTTTCCTAAGGTTACTTATTAAAAAAAAGAAAAAAGGGAAGGGAAGAGAAAAGGTTCCTAGATTTGAAACTACGAATGAACAATGATCATGGAGGTTGCTACAATAAACAAACTCCCTAAATTGGGTTTTTCTTGGCCAAGAGGATCCTATAGTTACACAAAACTAGTGCAATCTTCTAAGGACTGTAGATTTTCAATTTGCATACACACATCATGAAAATGCAATTGAACTAGGTTGCAGCCATCAAATAAAGAAGCCCAATCTAACTTTGCATAGCAGCTTGTCATCAACAAGTGCCAAAAGTATGGGCTGAAATCTCATCAAATACTATAACACTAATGTCCATTATCACATCCATTCAAGAAACCAGAAACTAAAACTAACTTGGAAGGTAGAACCATGCACACATAATGAGAAAACTCAGAAGTAACACCCATAGATCATGCAATGTTGTTTTCTATTGCTGGAAAATGTTTTTACAACTCTCCAACCCTTTACAAATGAGGGGGAGGTCCCTATTTATATTTTTCCAAAGCCCAAATGAATGGATATGATTGAGTTACACTATGTGGTTTAAATTCAATTACATTAGAGCTTCACCTACCCCACAATATTCATCAATTTAAAATACATCTGTTGTATTTTTCCTATTGTCTTGTAGTTGCCTGTCACTGTAGTAGTTTTGTCTTCTAGTTGATTTCCATTTTAATGTAGCTGAAACTACCTGAAATCTTCCTTCTTCCTGATGGAATTTCAACATTCCTCATTGGATCAAATGGTTCTATCAACGGACCCATGGTAGGCTTCTTGAAACTAGAAATGAGAAGCCGAAATGTTGTTTTGAAAATGGCTGACGGAGCATGGAACTCTAGATGGTTTCTCTAGGCTTCAAATTTGAAATTTGAAAGGTCAAGGGACAATAAGATTCATTTTTACCATCTAGGTTGAAGTCCTTTTTCAAATCAGAGGTGCCCTTGGATGTTGTAGAGACATGAGCCTGAAATGTTGTTCTGGAAATGCTGTTTTGAAAACAATTGACAGAGCATGGAACACCAGATGGTATCTCCCAGCTGAAAATTTGAAGTTTGAAAGGTCAGGGGAGGATAAGAACCAATTTTACCATCTAGGTCAAAGTCCGTTTTCAAAGCGGAGGATCGCTTGGATGTTCTGGAATTGTTGTTTTGAAAATGGTTGATAGAGCATAGAACTCCGGATGGTATCTTCTGGCTGAAAATTTAAAATTTGAAAGGTTGAGGGAGAAGAAGATCCAATTTTACCATCTGGGTTGAAGTCCGTTTTCAAATCAGATGACCACTTGGATGTTCCAGAGATGAGAGCCTAAATGTTGTTCTAGAAATGTTATTCTAAAAATGACTGACAAAGCATGGAACTCCAGATGGTATCTCCCAGCTGCAAATTTAAAATTTGAAAGGTCAAGGGAGGATAAGATCCAATTTTATCATTTGGGATGAAGTCCATTTTCAAATCGAAGGACCGCTTGGACATTTCGGAGATGAGAGCCCGGAATGTTGTTTTAAAAATGGCTGATAGAGCATGGAACTCTGGATGGTATCTCCTGGCTGAAAATTTGAAATTTTAAAGATCAAGGGAGGATAAGATCCAATTTTTCCATCTGGGTCAAAGTCTGTTTTCAAATTAGAAGTGCGCTTGGATGTTTCAGACATGTGAGCCCGGAATGTTGTTCTGGAAATGTTGTTTTGAAAATGGTTGACGGAGCATGGAACTCTAGATGGTATCTCTTGGCTGCAAATTTAAAATTTTAAACATCAAGGGAGAATAAGATTCAATTTTACCATCTGGGTCGAAGTCCATTTTCAAATCAGAGGAGCACTTGGATGTTCTAGAGATAAGAGGTCGGAATGTCATTCTGGAAATGTTGTTTAGGATTTGGTTGATAGAGCATGGAACTCCAGATGGTATCTCTTCGCTATAAATTTTAAATTTTAAAGGTCAAGGGAGAATAAGATCCAATTTTACTATCTAGGTCGAATTCCATTTTCAAATCGGAGGAGCGCTTGGATGTTCCAGAGACAAGAGGTCAGAATGTCATTATGGAAATGTTGTTTTGAAAATGGCTGGCAAAGCATGAAACTCCGGATGGTATCTCCTAGCTATAAATTTGAAATTTGAAAGGTCAATGGAGGATAAGATCCAATTTTACCATCTAGGTCGAATTCCATTTTTGAATCGGAGGAGCGCTTGGATGTTCCGGAGACAAGAGGCTGGAATGTCATTTTGGAAATGCTGTTTAAGGAATACTACTGTAGAAATACAGTTTTGGAATTTTCAAAACTTCCTGAAACTTAATGAAAACCTTTCAGCTCACTTAGGCACCACAAAAATATCCAAAATCCACAAGAAACCTATCCCCAAATTCAAAAAATGAATGAAAAAGCGAATCGAGCGAAAGCTCGAAAAACCCAAGACTTGGCAATTTTTTATTTTAGGGGAAAAATATGGTCAGCCAAGAATGAGACTTTGAGGGGCACGTTGATCAACTAGGACAGAAAATTGAGGGGCACACAAAATGAGATAGGAGAAAAGAAGCCAGCCGGGAGCAAAAGAGAGGGTCCCTGCCTACGGTGAGGCATGTGTGCAAAATATGCACAACAATACTCAAACCATTAGTTGGAGGAGTGTAAGGATTTTTGTAAGATCTCTCCACATCATATCCACAACACTCTAGATATTATTCCATCAATACTTTCTTGATACCATAATTAGTTCCATCGAACCTTAGATAATCATAAACCATTTTTCCAACCATCTCAAACCTTCATCAAGCAGTTAAGCTCTTCACCAAGGAACCAAAATCTGATACCAATTGTTGAATAGGAAAATTGAGAGGGGGGTGAATTAGTTGTCACATAATTAGGCCTTTAATTGAATCACTGAAACGAATCCTTAATACTACTTAAATGATCAATCATAAAATTCCAAAGCAAAAACTTAAATCCAACACATAAACATAATAACACTATATTTACGTGGAAAAGCCAATTCAAGAAAAACCACGATGAGGATTAGCTCACACTATAGAGAATATCCAAATTGATTACAAAAGGTCACTACTTGAAACAAGGCTCACTACTTGAAATAAGGACTCACTGTCTGAAATAAGGACTCACTATCCAATAGAGCTAGAACCCAAAGGGCTTACTACCATAGAGATACAAAGAAGAAAAATAAGATTTATTACACAGAGATTTTGATCCCAATGCAAAAAAATATTCCACTGTAATTAATCCACACATGCATGAATGATAGAGTTTTCCTTCTACCCATTGCATCTGAAAACTCAACATTAGGCTTCACATTGATCTGCCACACTCTCAACACACACACTTACTAAGTAGAATCAAAGTCACAATAAACCATAGTTTCTATTTTCTCTTATCGCTCTACTTCTTCACTCTTGCATACTATCTTCACCATTAGCTCAGCTTTCATTTATACCATCTTCAACTTTGAAACATATCCAAAGTTGGCCATACAAATTCAAATTAGGTCGATGCCAAAACATCCTAGGGTGGAATTAGAATGAGGGTGACCCAAACACATGCTTCATCATACTTGAAAGTAGTATTTCACACAAGGTCGGCCAAACTAGTGTAAAACACATAGAACCATTAAGCACAAATCTTCCAAATGCCAAAACTTATCTTCATAGTGCTAGGGCATCACAACTCTATAAATACAAGTCATAAGGATTCATCAAAGAGAAATCCAAACCAACAATATTTCTCCTTGACCTCAATGAGAAACATAGAAAACCATAGTTCACAACTGGTGAATAAAACTTGCATTGTACAATGAATCAGAAACACAAAATCAGGATCTAACATCTACTAACAACCATGAATAACATATCTAAACCACACAACTATAGGAGAAAATCTAGACCAAAAACTAGAGCAACCATTGCACACATGCAACATATCTTTGTTTCAATTTTCTCAATATCCTCAACATATAAAACCAACAACAACTAGTAGATAACCAATTGACTAGTTGACATCAATGATAACACTTGCAAAATTTCCTCAACACCTTGAGTCTTTTCATTCTTGTAACACTAAAACTTGATTAACAGTGCTACCAATTTTACTGATAAATATACATAACTTTCCTCCAGACTTACATCTAGTTCTAAACAAACTTTTCCTTTGTGGTGGTTTTTCAAAAACTTCTTCATACATCAAAAATCTCCTCATCACCAATGATTTTCCTTTCTATAGTTTCCCAATTGAATTAGGGGATTTAATAGGTTCTTCATCCACATAGGCTACTATTTTGTTATGCTTGGGTTTCTTGCCGATGCTTCCTTAATGGCATTCAAATGCTCTATTTTCTTCACCTCCACATTTCAAATAGGTTCCTCTAAATAGTATTCTCTTAGATATTCCTTCATCTCTTTGGTATCCATCATTGTATTTAGAATTATAAACTCCTCTATCATTGCGATAGAAATTTCTATCTTCTTTGCCTCTATGGTATGAATTGTGATCATTTTCTTCACTCTGGTAGGGTTTTTCATCTTTGTTTTGATCTTCACAATGTCTTTTTCCTCTAGATTGTGACCTACTCCTCTAGAATCTTCCTATTGCACTTTTCTATCTTTGTTCAAACTTCTTGTTCAACTTCTCTTCCACTTTTAATGCAAAATAATATGCTTCTTCAATTGATGTCATCTTTACCAAGCTCAATTCTTGTTGAGTGTTTTTTCTCAGTCCATTGATGTACCTCACCACCTTTTCTTTTCTTTCTTCACTATGTCCAGTTCTAATTATTGTTGTGTATAATTATTTAGTATACTCCTTCACATATTTATCCTTTTTCCTTAGGTTCTGCAATCTTTTAAATAATTCAAGTTCATAGTCGACTAGTATGAATTGATTCTTAAAAAATTTCACCATTCTATCCCATTTGATGATTTTCTCTTTTCCTCTTCTATTTCAATCCAAAAGAACTTCTTTCCACCATAAAGAAGCATGAACTTTCAAGTTTGTCTTTGCAAATCTCACTCTTTCTAGATCTTCAATTTCTTCATATTCAAAGTATTCCTCCATTTCATTGATCCAATCAATCAATTATTCAGGGTTTAAATTTCCCACATAATTTTAATTTCAACTCTAGGTCACTTACCAATTTTGGAGATCACTTTCAACACATTTATCTAATTAGATTGCTCTTCTTCTTCACCTAGTTAAATTTTCAGCATGATGTACTTCATCATTTCTTTCATCCTCATGTTCAGGCTTTAGGCCTCACCTTTAGTCTTCTTCAATTGCATCCAATCATACTCACATTTTTTGCATCATTTCAAAAATTTCATCAATTCTTCCAACAACATTTTCCATAGTATACACTTTGATTGGTGGCATCTCTACCCTTGAATTTGATGCAATTCCCTCAATTCAACGATTTGGCTACAAGGGTTTCAATTGCCTCACTATCGATGATTGGTTGAAAAAAAAAATTCTACTTCAACTGAGAGATCTATTCACAACAATGAATTCCTTTAGGACTCATAAAATCATTTTGATACCACTTGGTGTATGTTGGATATTGTGGTTGTGTTGATGATATGTAGTCATCATTGATTTCAACACTATTAGCATTAATGATTCTAAAGGCTATATATGTTGAGGATATTGAGAAAATTATAATAAATATGTTGCAGGAAGTCTTTGAAGGTAAGAAGGTCAGAGTGATGGAAATTTTTATATGTTGATGGTAAGAAGGCACACATTAATGAGTTTTTTGATGAGATTATCTAGTGTGTTGTCTAAAATTTTTAGAGGTGTGCATTAAGAATTGAGAAAGTTATGAATTTATGTGTTCCTATAGTTATTTTGTTACTGTAGCAGGTGAATCTGGAAGATGTGATTGCAATTTTGATGAATTGAGTTGTTGTGTACATTCTTGAGATGTTCAGGGATATCTCTAAATCATGCTATCCAAGTGCAGTACATCCCCGTTGAACGATGTGTTCATGATCAAAGATTTTCCCTTGTGCATTCGATTTTTCATGTCCTTGGCTGACATGATGATGGTAGCGTGTTGTAGATCCTTATGGATTAATATTTTAGATTTTTGCATGTTTGAGGATGTTGATTTAGGTCCTCGTTATTTTGTGACGGACTTAGGTTGGTGCGCATTGAGATTTGTTCATGAAATTGGACTGACAGTTGTAATTTATTTTTTATTTCTGTCTGACAGAGTTGTTGATGTAAATTCATGTAGTGGATATATATAAACAATTTTTTTCTTTATTTGGAAGTATGTTCAATGAATGTATGTGAAATGTGTGAGTAAATATTAGATCATTTGATTTCAGAGAAGAGTGTGAAGAATATTGAGTGAAGTGTGAAGAAGTGTTTATGTGCCTAACGAGAATTGTCATCAATCTTTTGTAGAAGCTAATTCTTTAGTTCAACCTCACTAGATAGATTTAATATAATTTCTTTATGTAAGGAAGTGAGTCTTCTCTTTGAGAAGTGAGCTTTAGGTAGGTTTCTTGAATGCATGGGCATTCCCTATTCATTTCTTTCATTATACTTCTAACATGGTATAATCTTGTGGACTAACATGCACTGTGGTTTTTCCCCTAATAGGGTTTCCACATATTAAATATTGGTGTTCATGTGTCTCTGATGTGTTGTTGATTTATGATTGCACTGCTAATTATCGGATATGAGATTAAAGGTTGTTTAAAATTGAATAGGTTTAATTTATGTAACAACTGATTCACCCCCCTCTTAGCTGTCTATCCTTGTTTTTCCAACAATGTAGTCACAAATGGAGGGTTCAAAAAGAACAGTCCAAATCATGCAACTTAGAGTCAACACAACATAATTAACATAAGAAATTATTCTACAAATATGATTCTTTATTGAATTATAAATATTACATGCAACATATGCATCATGGGAAAATAACTATGGCTCATAGGCCTTCCAAAAGGGCTTCAAACATTACAACTACCCAAAGTCCTTATTATAGTTCCCCGAAGGGTTGATGCAAAAAATTATCTATCTACCTATCACTAACTGAAAGAATAACTAATAGATGACTTACAAATTATTATAAATTATTTTAAATATATTTCTTTAGCTCCAACAAATGTTTGTATTGACCACAAGGGTTTACAAATCCTGATGAATGATCAATGTGAAAGTCAACCTCAAAACATGAAAGATAATATATCCTTCACGAAATGAACTGAATTGTGAATCTCCAAGATAGATCACATTGGACCCAAAATTATTGTATGATGTACCACTAGCCTTTGCATGTTTTGGAATAGGTCTTCACTAAGAAATCTAGACCAGGTCAGCCCCAAATTCTTTGACTATGAATTATAGTGAACTTTTGAGAGCGATAACTTTCATAAAATAAATGCAAATGATTTGAAATATGGATATAATGTAGATGAATTCCTTTAGATGCTATATCATGCTTTTTGAGCTTAGAAATTATACATTGAAATGAAAATTGAAATGCTGAAACTTATACTAAATGAAATGCAAGAAAATAAATGTTTTTTTCGTTAATACAGGTTTGATTCACAACCAAGGATGCTCTTGCATCATATACAACCCCAACAATATTCCCCATCCATATGTGCAAGTTATGAATAGGTCCAACAAGAAAAGGATTCCATTTTGGTGGTTTTGGGGCTTTATACATACAAATAACAACATGATTGTGTAGACATGCTTGTGATGCATTGGCATGTGAGACTGAGACTTCACCTGTCTGATGTCACATTTTTTATGTTCAATACCTTCTACTTTTGTGAACTAAATATTTTTCACTTTGTATTTGTAAGTTATTTGATATTTCTAGTTATATATATTGTTAAACATAGTTTGGAATTCAATTTTAAACATCTCTATTTATAGTTCACTTGATTCATGTTAGCTAAGGTAGTTGATAGCTATTTTATCCTTTAGATCTTGTTATCTTGAGAGTGGAAAATTCCCCCTTGAACATTGGAGTAATATGGTACCATTACACAAGGTTGCTTTAATTTATGGTAGATAAACTCCTAAGAGAGAAAATTATAATTTGTTCTATTCATTGACTAATTATTTCTAGGAAACTTAACCCCCAAAATGCTATTTCAACTTATCTCTATAATTAGAGGATCCACTAGACTAACCAACTTAATGCTCCTAATATGGATTTGACCTCTAAGAATATTTTTATTGATATTTCGTGGGAGATGCTAAGAAATTTCCTTAATATTAATGTTCTCCCTTATATGGTACCATCACCTGAGTTCCCATTGAACCAACATGGCCTCTATCCATATTTTCCAAAATAAACCTTAAATTCTCAATATAAATCCTTATATTATTACGTTCCAAGACCTAAAGATAAATTAATTATTTGAGGGTTACAACCCCTCACAAACCTATGAAATAAATAAATTTTATTTTAAACTACAATTGCATTCTACTTTAGCTCAAAGAAGTGATTTTTTTACTAATCCAATAAGATACCTACCTAGTACTAAAATTATCTAAAATGTACAAAGAATCAAACTTATCCAAAAATACTTCCCAATAAATGGTGGTAGTGTATAGGTGATTCATTTTCTCTTCCTCATTCTACTATGTGCATACAAAATGACATAATTTCATGGTGTCATACCTATCCTAGGTATTACTACCATATTTTTGCATAATAAAGTAAAAATAAAGGACCAAGAGTTAATATTCTACCCCTTTTCCTCTATTTTAACTTTCAAACATTAGTGGGTGAATTTAACGAGGACCCCTAGTTTTAATTTAACGAGGATCCCTAGTTTTACTTGTCACTACATTGGGGTCTTCCACAATTTATATTACCTCCTACCAATTTATTATCCTACTTTTAAACTTGCTTCAATCTAGACTATTGTGGGATCCTATCTTTTTTCCTTTCATTGTACCCACCATGAGAAGCTCCCATAGACTATGAAGGTTTAGATATAACTACTTGATATCTATCCTACCAAAGGGAAACCTTGCTAAAAAATCTTGTAAACAACATACCTGAACCCTATTTCTACCTCTAACTAATTATACCTTGTTGGGAATATGGAGCCTTGCAACATGAGCATGAAGTATGGATGGGTTGTGTTGGTTGTTGCTATGTTTTCATTGATGTCAACAAGGTGATAGCTATATGTGAAGTCTACTTGGTTTATCAAAAGTTGTTCTCTACCAATAATACTCTTTTGTGATTGATCAATGTGTTTGTATTTTGGTTTGAAATTCACCGCAAGATTTGGTATGACTCTAATCTCTTAACCATGTTATCATGAGTCATTTAGATAGATGTATCTTTGATCTTGAGACATTTTTGGTTGTGATCAGAAAGTTATCTTTGACAGAGTTCAACTCTATATTCTAGTGTATACATCTAAAAATGGTCACATCATATCAACATGGTAAATTAATTAAATACACATTATTTAATTAATCTTCTTGATTCAACTACATTTAAATAAATTTAATAATTTATTTATAGATGTTCACCTTTTCTATAAATCATTCACTATTATCATTTTCTCTTGTATTTTTAATTAATTAAATAAATATAGCCTCTTGGGTCTTCCAAAACAAACACTTGCATTTGAATCATCATACCAACATCTTAGCAATATCAAGCACATTAATTTAGTTCAATTTCATAGCTCAAATCATATAACAATGGACATGCATTTTAAATTAATCTCATTCTCCTAAGCTGTCATCTCAACAAGTTGTTGCCATCCATTCTTCCAGGCTAAATCTATAAATACAGCCTCTTGGCTCTTCCAAAAGATAGATTTTAGTTGCATAGTAAGAGCATTATAGTGAAATATCTCTATCAATCAAGCACAATAATCTAGTTTCAATTCATAGCTTAATCATGTCCATTAGATGCACAATATATGTATCATCTTACAATCATTTAGCATAGGAGTTTAGATTTCTTAGCTTGCATAATACTCATTCTTGAAGTGGTCATTCTACTAAGTTGTTACTTAAACAAAGCTGAGAGCAAATAAGTTCTATAGAAACACTAAAGATAGAGGACAATGGAATGACTTTGAAGAATTTGCATAATTTAGCTTGTTTTAGTTATTTAGATTCTTGAATATAATGTTTCATTGGTGTGTTTCTTTTTTTTATTACTGACATATATTCACACACACATTTTTGAATATAATCTTTTCATTGCAGGTTTTCTTGCAAGTGACGGACTGGAACAATGGTTTAGCGCATTCAAGACCCGTTTTAGCACATACGAGAATAGTTTAGCACATACAGGCTTTGTTTTAGTGCATACATGTCATCTTTTGGCACATCCAAACTCTGTTTTAGCGCATCTATGCTCTGTTTTGGTGCATCCATGCTCTATTTTAGTGCATCTATGTTTTAGCACATACAATGTATGCTTTTATTTTTTATTTTTATATAGTAAATCTTAAAATGGTCATATCTTGGTCATATTTTGGTCTTTTTCAGATCTTTTTTTTTTAAACAGGGTATAATTTCATAAGCTATCTAATGGTGTATGTGTTTATCAATTTTTATAGATTTAAAGTTTTCAAATTATCAGTTAATGTCAAACCACAATGAAACTTGGTCTAAATTTTAGAGTTTTTTGGCTTAATCATTTATCTAACCATCATATCTTCTTGTTTCTTGATTCAATATAACATTTGGATATTTTATTACAGGTTTTAAAGGAGAATGAAGAATGTAAATGAAAGAAAATTCATTATCGCATGATTGTAACAAGTGTTTTTAAACACTTTGGGAGCAATTATAATCTCATTCTTAAATATTTGTCTGGATCCAATGCGACCATGACCAGTGGTTTTATTGATGTATAGGGATCAGAATGAACCAATCCTAGGATAGTCACCAAACATTATTTTATCTTGGTTAAAATGAATCTCATGCTTGTTGTGAAGCAACATCATTACTTAGTATAGAAAATTGTCATTTGGGATTTAAAACTGAACTATTTTGTTTGATGTGATTGTTGGGTAATAGGTTTATGCTCTCCCCTTGACTGGGTTATCAAAATGCTAGACATACCTTTTTCATTTTATGCACTTTATGTTGTATTACATCCCTTAGAAGGCCTGCTCTTGTGGGAAAAAGTACTCACCCAAGAAGAACGACCTAAGTGGGGACAATCAAAGCCAAGTTTTCCTACCCACTCTAATCAAAAGTGAATTTTGGGGAAACCCATATTCAACGGAAGTCAGTAAGATAACCATCCCCAAAATATTTTTTCTAAAGATTGGGAGGTCTTTTGAGGGATTTTATCTATTGCCACACCAAAAAAATACCTTTACTATGAACCATAGTGTAGAAAGCCAACTATGTCAGTATCCAAACATCATTTCAATCATAGTGTAAGGGGAGGGAAGAATCTACCCCCAATAAAATCACCATATAATTGCCACAAATTTTTTTATCAAGGGATCGAGAAATCTAACTTTGAGTATGCACCTGGAAAAGACAAAAACACAGGCGCCCTCTAGGGGGTGACACAACCATGTGAGTCGACATGATTTTAAGCCGTGGGTTGTGATTTCTATGATGACCCTTTGACCATTAAGAGTGATTCTGCTTGAAGTTTCTTCTTGTTCAAATACCACTGAAAATAAAAAAGGGTCATGCTCGATCCTTCAACATACACTCAATGTTTAAGATTCTATGTCTTTAAAACAATTTTCTTCCTATCGCATATTGTGTTTTCAAAACATTAATTCAGATAAGATCATCCAAAAAACACAAGAATTTGGAAAATCAAACCATGAAATTTATGTTAAGGGATTGGAAATCGACAATAGAGAAAAACTTGGAAACATTAGGCACCCACAAAAATCTCTATTTTCAAGAACTGCGATCAAAACATCACAAAGTACAACATCACATTTACTTCTGATTTCTAGTTTAATTCCCACAACAGGATCATCATCCTTCCAACAAGTGAATCACAAGCTAAAAATTAGAAATTTCTTTAGTCATATTAATATAATTCTCATTCTATTCTGACTAAGATATCCCACAAATTGCACTCTGTCATTTTGTGATCCAAGTTAGTTGAAATTTGGTGTAAGCATATGCCTATTTCCAAAAGCTCCTGAAAACAAAGAGAAGAAGATGAAAGAAGAGATCCAATTTACAACATGGGTGATAGGGAAGAAAATCTTGTTCATAGGCTTCACAAAAATAGTTCAAATGATGAAATAACTGATGAAATGCTTCAAGAAGCTGAACAAGATCCACAATTTCTCTTAGCTATGGAGAAGATCTTAGAGAAAAATAAAGAAGGATACTTTCTTTTATTGGAAAACCAAGGTGCCAAATTTCCCTCTGACTACAATATGGAGAAAATTAAAGAGGATCCTGAAAAGAATGAAACTCTCTTAAATGATCTTAGTAATCTTACCCAACAAATAAGAGGAATCCAAAGGAAAATCAAGGAAATACAAGGGGGAACAACTAAAAAGTCCTTTGATGGAAATATGAACGTGACCTCTTCTCCTCCAAAAAAAACATTATCTAAATTCAATGTTTTTGAATTTTTGCAAAGGATCAATGGAAAGCCCAAATCTAAGCCATCAAATAAAATTGATTAATCTTTTTATGTCGTGCATTTATCTCCATTCCCCATAATCCAAAATGAACCTCATGATTCTTCCACCCGAGTCAATGATCACATTCAATCACCTTCTTCTATCATATCCTCTACATCTACTGATTCATTTCAATCTACACATCTCGATCAAAGCATTCTTTCCACTCCATCCCACGATACCAAAATTCTACAAACCCTTTCAATATTTGATCAAGATCCCACCTATCAAGAATCATATGATGATCCCCTAATTTCATTATTCACCCATGATAATCCTCTTCCATCTCAAGAAATAAATATTCTTCCAAGTCCTCCCTCCACCCCATCTTGTGAATCCATACCCTCTCATGACTCAATCACATCCCAAGTGCATGATAATTCTTCCATCTTATCTTACGATTCCCTTCCATTTGATGACCAAGCTACTCCAGCTAATGATTATTTTCCTAGTGAAGATAAAAGTATCCTATCATCCTCATGTCAAGATCCTATCACCCTTTCTAATTATCCTCATGAGAAAAATCCACCATCATCCTCATGTCAAGAGCCTATCACACCTATTCAAGCTATCCATGAACCCCACACCTATAAATTGGGATCTTCCACCTTTATCCAATCCGGTTTACTTCAAACACCTTTCCTTTCATCCATATCATATCCTTCTCAAAATGGACTTGCATCTTGTTTCACAAACAACTCCTATCCCATGGGTAAACGAATTTGAAAAATTATGAATTACAAAGGGAAATTCTTAGGCCTTCATGAAAAAGGTATCATAGAACCCCTTTCTATCCAAGAACATCCATATTCTCATAGCCTTGGTTATACACCTCATTCTCAACCTAGGTATCCTAGTCCATCAAACTCTCCATCCATCCTAGGTCCTTATCCTAGTCCACCAAACACTCCCTCTATCCTAGATCCTTATCCCAGTTCGTCAAAATTTCCATCTATCCTTGGTCCTTATCATCCCAACCCTAGCTCATCAACCCTTCCATCCATATTAGGGTCCCACATTTCTCCATCTCAATACACTCTTCACATTGCTCTTGGAAGCAATTTTGGGTGCCAAATGTCAAAAAATTCACTATAAAAATCCACATGTATCCTCAAAGATTCACGCAAAAATAAAATAAATTTGATCTAGAAAATAAAAATAAAAATCCAAAAGGCCACAAAGGCCCATCAAAAATCAAAAGAAAATTTCAAAAGGCCACAAAGGCCCATCAAAGAAAAATAAAAATCCAAAAGGCCACAAAGGCCCATCAAAGCAAAAGAAAAATCCAAAAGGCCACAAAGGCCCATCAAAAATCAAAAGGTCACAAAGGCCTATCAAGTCAAAAGAAAAATTCCAGGGACCGCAAAGGTCCATAAATCAAAGAGAAAAATCTCAAAAGGCCACAAAGGTCCCTAAAGAAAATATCAAAATAAAAAGTCATTTGGATTCCTAAAAGTCTCATTGAAGCAATAAAATCAAAATTGGCATCCAAATTTTCTAATCCGAAAGCCTCTCCCTGTCTCCCATCTAGATACATATCACCTTCCAAATCCACTTTTCCTCCATCACTCCATCACCTTTCAAGGTGTGTGCCAATTTTAATCTTTCCATCCTTTCCATATATCCATCACCAAGCCTTCCAACCTCCTATAAATTATCCAACATCCAATCCTCATTCTCCTCCTTTAATTCAAAGCTTTGCATAAGGCCTTAACTTCTACTATCATGCCAACATTTATAAGTCTAATTCCCAATTCCATGGTCTATTAGAGCACATATTCGAGGGATATTAGTCATGAAAATTGATGCTTAAATCCTCCCTCCATCCCCCTATCATGCAAATATTATATTTCATATCCATTTCCCTATCGATATACTATCTTCCATTTTCCTCTTATCATTCATGGTCATTATCCTCATTTTCACCATTGGTCTTGATAAAGTTAAGGATCTTCTTGAAAATCATGCATCTTATCCTTCATCCAAATCTTCCATACCATATCCTTCATCATGCATATTCTCTTATATTATGGGGCATCTTGTTTCTTTAATTGATCATCCCATTCCATCTTAAATGTCCTTGCAAAAAAAAAAAACATCAAAATCCAAAAAAAACATGCAAAGATCCAAAAAAAAAAAAAATCAAAAATCAAAAATCAAAAAATCCCCAAAATCCAAAGAAAAATCAACAAATCAGATGCTTTCATCAATAAATTGGTCATGTCTCACCCTAGACTGGGGGAAAAATCCCGAATTCGCTGGGGGCAATCAACTTTTGAACTTTTTGAATAGGAAAAACAAGCAACATGTGTCAATTATCTGAGTATCATATCAACAATCAAATATCCAATCAAGCCTGGTCAAAACAACTTTGAGACATGTCATACATTGAAACTGAAACATATTGGATGATCTTAATCTGAATACAATGAATGGAACACTTAAAGCATAAGTTGGTTTGTTGTTTTGACATTTGATGACATCATATCTTTGGAGTGGTTCAATGATGTACTAAACTAGAATCACAAGGAAGGAGTATGATTTTTCTTTGCTTTTTTTCTATAAGATAATCATTAGTATTATGTAAATTGGTCATGGGACATGATCTATAATGTATCATTGATGACATTTCATAATTTGCATAGGAAAATGGTTAACTCTTGTTTGTTTATGCAAGCAATACTCAGGTCATCTTGGTTCAATTATACCTCGATGCTTGTATTAACTTTCTATATCAAAAATCATGAAAATTGTACTCAGGTCATCATCAGTGCAAATATCCCCTTTGATGCTTGTACTCACTTCCAACATTTCAAAAGCTCAATGATGAAACGTAAAGCATAAAGCAGCTCACAAAATGACAATTTTGCATTTTAGTTTGCATATTAGATAGATTGCATCCATCTTAGATTGTGCATGGGCATTATCATATCCATCACATCTCATCTACATTATCTCAATCAATCCATCCAATCTCATCTTGATCAGTTCATCTCAATCAATTCATCCAATCCTTTCTTCCAATCTCATCTAATCAATCAATTCAATATAGCACAAATCATTTAATCATACCTTTGGTCTTGTTCCTAGCCTTACTGCAAGCCTTGATCATCATCATCATTGGGATGTATCTTTCCCTATCCTTGTGTTGTTTTGGGATGTATCCTACCCTTATCAACAACACTCTCATCATTATCCTCATCATCATCAGAATGTATCCTTCCCTATCCTTGTGTTTTTTCGGGATGAATCCTTCCCTCATCAACAACACTATCATCATCATCATCAATCCATATTGGCTTGTAGTTTGACTGGGGAAAAATCATACTTATTTTTGAATCTATTTGTGCTTTCTTTCTTCTCATTGTCTCTTACCAATCTCCTATTGCTTATCATCCTCTATTGTCCACCATTTGGCATCATCTTCCTCATCTTGTCTTTCATCTAACGATCCATCATCTCAATCCAATCATTTAATTATTCAAAAAACAAATCATCTTCATCAAATTCTCGTATCAATCCTCTTCTATCAAATCACTTTTACTATTTGTTTTTCATCAATCATGAAAGCAAATTTATCAATCTTACTATTTGTTTTTCAATCATGAAAGAAAAGTTATCAATCTTACTATTTGTTTTTCAATCATGAAAGAAAATTTATCAATCTTACTATTTGATTTTCAAGCATGAAAGCAAATTTATCAATCTTACTATTTTTTTTTCAATCATGAAAGCAAATTTATCAACCTTACGATTTGTTTTTCAATCATGAAAGAAAATTTATCAATCTTACTATTTTTTTTTCAATCATGAAAAGAAATTTATCAATCATACTATTTGTTTTTCAACCATGAAAATAAATTAATCAATCTATCCTATCATTCTTATCAGTCATCATAAATCAATCATAAAACATTCACTATCACATGTTGAATAAATCGAAAAGCATCATCAATTGGGGAAAAAATAAAGTTCTTCATCTTCATATCAATCTTTTAGATCATCTTTATCAGCCGATGAATCAGATAGAAAATCAGTAAAAATTTCCAACAATCTTCTTTATTCGATTCATCACCTAAGGGGCCATATAGCATCATCAATCAATTTTCAAAGTCAGGGGATTTTTTTTTTTTAATTCTTTGAATCAATTCGTAAAACGCATCACTTCAAAGAGGGGCAAAATTTACACAACTAAAAATGGTCACATTATATTAGCCTGGTAAATTAATTAAATACGCATTATTTAATTGATCTTCTTGATTCAACTACATTTAAATAAATTTAATAATTTATTTATAAATGTTCACCTTTTCTATAAATCATTCACTATTATCATTTTCTCATGTCTTCTTAATTAATTAAATAAATACCATTATTTATTTAATTTAATTATCACATTACTTTATTATATAAAGTAAATACATTTCTTCAAATATCAAAACCCATAACCATACACTTAATTAAATATCTCATATTTAATTAAGAAAGCTAAAATATTCTTCAAACATATAATTAAATATTTATATTTAATTGGAAGCTTCCATTTGCACATGTCACAAGAAATTAAATAAAATTATTATTTAATTGAGCAATTATCCTCAAAAAACAAAACTACTTCATGACAAATGGAAATTTGTCTCCATTTCTGAATGAGGAGGTTTTGTGGGTTGAAAACATAATCCATCTTTTTCCTTTTGAAAATATATAAATACAGCCTCTTGGCTCTTCTAAAATATAGATTTTAGTTGCAAGTAAGAGAATTATAGCAAAATATCTCTAGCAATCAAGCACAATAATCTAGTTTCAATTCATAGCTTAATCATGCCCATTAGCTACACAACAGTTGTATCATCCTACAATCATTTAGCATAGGAGTTTAGTATTGATTTTTTTTTTATGTTCCTTCTTTCAGATTTAGTAAGAACCGTGATAATGATAAGATGAATTTTATTGTGGTTTTATCAAATATTGATTCACCCCCCCTCTCAGTTTTTTTGATGTTCAACAATTGGTATCAAATCTTGGTTTGTCAAAATAAGCCTAACAACTTGATGAGGGTCCCAAAATTTGAACATAAGATTTTTTCTCTTTTGGAAGTGGTCTCTTTTGGATATTCAGAAGAAATAAAAGATCTGAAGGACAAGTTGATGAAACCAAATGAGTATATTGAAAAAAAAAAAAGTAAAAGTGTTCAAGCATGTGATCTATTGGTTAAGGTAGATGAAATTGTCTTTTGTCTACTGCAACAATTGGATGAGAAGAAAAGAACTGAAGAATTTCAAGAAATTAAAATTCAAAGGAAAATGGATGAATGCATAAAGCTTGAGGAAGAAGTAGAAATCTTTAGATTTGATCTAGAAAAGGAAATAATTTTTTGAAGAAAAATTTAAGATAATCTTGACAATGCTTGATGAGTTGCTTCTCAACATCCGACAATGTATAAGAGTGGTTTAGGGTTTGAGGAAGGTCAAAGTTTTAAAGAGAAACTATATACTGGTAAGAAGTCTCGGTACAAAGATGAAAAAATCAAGGATATAAAAAGGAATTTTGAAAGAACTTTTGTCAAACAACGTGATGCTAAAAGGTATTTATCTTTCAATGGTGTTCTTTATTCCTGCAAGAAATTTGGTCATAAGCAAAATCATTACAAAATTAAAATGAAGATTCTTTATCATTCTCCAAAAAATATCTTAAGCGCAAGAAGATTGGATATAAAGTTATTTTGTGTGAACATATGTTGAATAAAAGAAACAATGGAAAGAAGAATTCAATTTTCTCTAAGTGAAACAATCTAGAACACCCTAGTAATAACTACAAAAGAAGAAAAAACAATTATCTAGTGAAGAAGAATGATCAAATCACTAATCCAGAATAGCTAAGAAAGGAATGAGAATTCAAGCAATTTGAATCAAAATCATCAGTTTCATCTATTCCGACCTCTGATGGAAATACTCTCATCATTTTTTTAGTAAAGTAGTGGCTAAGGTGGATCAATTATTAGAAAATATAATAAACCCCCTCATCGATACTTTGTCATGTCATGACAAAAGTATATTTAATGTGGCAACATAATTAAGGAATTTTTCTTAGTTGCATGTGTGAAGGATGAAGTCTGCAGAGTTTGAAAGAATGGAGTCGTACATAATTTTTGAGGTACTCTACCTACAAGTTGAAGTATTTATTGCAAAATCATTTAGAATGAAAGGAATAAATTCAGATAATTCAAAAGGCTTTTGTATTTTTTGAGAAGCACACAAAGGAAGTTTAGAGAGCAATTCAAAGTTTCAGGGTTTGAAGAATAAATCAAGTGGATTCGAAGTGATATTCGAAAGTAGGACTATAAATTTTTTGTTGGCATTTATAGAGGTATTCCTGTTGCACAATCTTTCATTCTTATTGCTATGGGTAATTCAAAAGTTGTGAATAGTGCAGATAGAGTGCAAGTTAATTTGAAGAGATATTTGAAGAATGTGTTGGAAGATTTTGTTGGTACATTCTCTTGCATCCCTTCAAGATTATTTCCTATAGAGGATATATATGAGTTTATTTAATATAAGATAGAAGAAATTCCATCAATTCAATTGAGCATACTATGGGAGAGTGAATTGGAAGAGAACCATGATGCCAACAAAGTGTTAGTTGAGAAGAAGTTGGATGTTTGGAGGAAATTCCCTTTGTTTGAATTTGAAAAGAAGTATATTCAAATAGTGTTGAGAAAAATTCATGGTGAATATTTGTGGATTGATGAGGCACATTTAATTACTAGAGAAGCTATCAGAGATGTAACTGGTTTGTGTTCCTTCGCACCAGTTCCAAAATGGAAGGCTATGGATGAGCAAGATATAATTGAGGTTACTAGTGTGAATCTTGAAGGGAAAGAGACTGATTTGAGATCAATTATGGATCTAGCAATAAGGTATGTTGCTATGGCCATCAATCACAAAGTTTGTATCCCTAGCAATGACCTTAAAATTTCTACTACTACTATACATACTGTTGTTGATATGGTTAAAAAAGGTATGGATTATGAATTATGTGAATTACTTCATATACATATTTTGAATAATTTAAAAGAAATCAAGAAGTGTAAGAAGAATATATTCTGGTATGGAAATTTGGTTGATTTTTACTCTTTTAGTTTTTGAGAGAATTACCAATAATGGGAAGGATATAATGGTCAAATATAGAGCCCATTTCCCATCAAATCAAAAACTTCATGATAAATCTTGGTAGCTTGGATGCACAAGATATTTCCATTTCTACATTCTTTGGGAAAATTCAAATGAGGATGAGTAGAAGGTTTAGGATTTTAGTAAGTGTTATTGAAAGGTACTCCAAAAGAATCAATTTTATTGTGTCTACATATTTATGTCACATGGAAGCAGTTGAATCAAGTTTGGTAGGATATCTGAGTTAGATTATGAAGTGTCAGAGGCTAAATTTTATAATTATGCTAAAACTCTTTTGGAAAGCCCTGGGAATCTCAATGTAGAAGGTACCTTTGGTAGAATAACTAGAACAAGAAAGAAAAGGAAGAGTGTTGTTAAGAAAGAAGTTGTAGAAGAAAGTGAGTTTGAGAGAACTCAACATGAGTATGAAAGAATAAATATTCAAAGAGCTTTGGAATAATTGTAGAAGGTTATTCCTGTTGCTAATTTTGATTCATCTATTTTTGTTGTGGAGAATCATCGTGGCATGATTGATTCATTGAAGGTATACATCTCTGAAATTGAAGTGTATGTTGGAATTAGGTCTGATGAAGGAAATTTGGAAAATATAAAAAAAAAGTACAAATGCACACAATCAAGTGATGAAGGATTTGGAGAGTGTACATGTTTGTGAAGAAGAGGCATAGGAAAATCTGTCATTTTTCCTAGATTGGTCTGGCAGTACACCAAACATAAGAAATGCGATAAGCATGAGTGAATCCCGGATGATCACTCAGGTAGATACATACATGATAAAAGAAGAAAAAGATAATCAGAGGTGGTCCTAAATTGTGCAACTTCATGAAAAAATATTTTCTCTACAGGATCAAAGGATGAAATTTATCAAGAAGTTTGTGGCACTCAAAGATATGATTAAACTCAGGCACACTTTTGTTTCTAGTGCTCTTGGCAGTATTGGTGAATTATCAGAGATTAATCTTAATCCTAATAGTTTAGTAGATGGTGTAGAGTCCTTAACTAAGCTTGAGCTATTACACAAGACTCTTATAAGTGAGAAAGGTTCATGGGAATAAGACAAAGCATTATGGAAGGTCATACTGGATAGTCATAGAGGTTCTTCTTCAAGTTAATTCAATTTTTTGTTCATATATTTTTATTACATTTTTATGCATATATACCAGACCCCATCCTTTTTCATTGATGTTAAAGGGGGGGAGAGAAAGATGGAGAGACAGAGAGATGAAGAGATAGAGGTTAACAAAGAATTTTTTTTATGAAGAATAGTTTTGATAGTGGGAGTATTCAGATTATTCAGTTACAGTATATTGGAAAATGTTTTTTTCATGCATGTTGTCATCAATGCCAAAGGGGGAGATTGATGGGATTATGGAGCCTTGCAACATGAGCATGAAGTATGGATGGTTTTTGTTGGTCATTCCTATGTTGTTATCTATGTCAACATGGTGATAACTATATGGGAATTCTACTTGGTTTAACAAAAGTTGTTCTCTTCCAGTAATACTCTTTTGTGATGGATTAATGTGTTAGTATTTGAGTCTAGAATTAACTACAAGATATGATGTGACTCTAATATCTTAAACATGTTATCATGACTCATTCATAAAATTGTATCCTAGATCTTGAGATGTTTTTGGTTTTGAGCAGAAATTTATCTCTAACAAAGTTCAACTTGGTATTCTACTCTTGTCCTTGCTTGGCATACTATGTGGGAGACTCTACATTTTATTAAGATGAACATTCTTATGTTGCAGTTTTTTTAGTAGTTTGTATGTTGGTAGTATGATGGGAAATTAATGTGTTCTTAGATCCAGAAGGTGTTTTCTTTGAGGTTTTTTTCTTGGTTTGGAGAATTGTGTTCTAGTGGGTTTTTTTAAGGATGTTAGTCAACTTGGTATAATGCACTACATGGATAAAATGTTTAAATTACATATGGTGTCGAAAAATAAAGTTTTGATTATTTTTTTCATCTAATTAGGCTGACATAATTGATGAATAATATATACATGTATATATATATAGAATGAGAGGATGATGAGTGAAAGTGTATGGAGAAGAGGTGTGAAAATGATTAAGGGTGTGTGAAGATCTGAGCCTAAATTCTTTATCAATAATGGATCAGTACATATTAGTTGAGTGACTATTGTGTGAGGAAATACTTCATATTCTGAGCTTCATTGGAACTAAACCTTTCACATTGAAGGTGTATCCTACTAGTTCAATCTTTTGGCAGTGAGCCATTATCTTTGTATCTTGGCGATTATCAATCTTTTATACTCAAGCAGTTAGCCTTTTTAAGGATAGTGAGTCCTGACAGTGAGCCCTGTAATATTTTGTATCCATATAAAATATACTGTGAGTTAACCCTCACTGTGGTTTTTCCCTTTTTGGGTTTTCCACGTAAAAATATCGTTGTTCATGTGTATGCTTGCATTGATTTGTTTTTATGTTCCTTCTTTTTGATTCATTTAGGATTGTGATAATGATAAGATGAATTTTATTTGGTTTTATGAAATACTTATTCACCCCTCTCTTAGTATTTTGGATGTTCAACATCCCTTACATCAAGATTCTTAATTTAAAAATATTTGATTGGTGTCTTTTCTTCCAACTAAGAAGCCAATTATAGCACAATACAACCATTATATCAAATAGAGTGATACGGGAATAATAATATAAAATAGCATGTATCTTGAATAACACACCACTAGCAATCACATAGTTCAAAAACACCTAGTTGCTACTTGAAATGAAAGAAAATATAGATGTATCCCAAAATGGAAAAGTGTATCCAAAAATGGAGAAGGGGTCCTATCTTTTCTAAATTCATTAGGAAATTAGATCCAAACAATGAAATTACAATCAACCTCAAGGTGAATCAATTCAAAGTGTGACTATTCAAATATCCCTTTTTCGCTAGGATGAGGGTGTGAGTCAAATAGAACTTTGGCAAGAAAGATTCAAACCATAAAATAAACTCCAAAATGCAAGCTATAAAATGAAAATGAAAGACTATAGTAAAAAATAATGGAACCAACAATCAAAAGGAATATTTTCAAAGGGGAGAATGATTCATACTAATCACCAAAAGTTCCTTTTTGAAGCTCAGTGAGGACTTATTCACCCTATGGTGAATAGCTCCTAGCTAGGGCTCTGCAAAAATTCTTTTTGGGTTCTCTATTGTTGTGTCTACACTCCTAAATTCTCGAGTTTCACTATTAGAAAATTGGAAATAAATCTTGTATACGAGTTTATGTGAGATGACAACTTTAAAAATTTATTCAAAATTTCTCTTCAAAAGATCTTCAACATAAAACCTAAAAACACACATCAAAGAGAGTTTTTTTTTTTCTAGGTGAGTGGGGGTTTGCCTTGGTCAAACCCCATTTTAGTAATTAAACATTATAATGAAATAATGAAACATGAAGGAAATGATGAATGAACAAGCCTATGCCATGACTCACAAAACCTTTGATAAAACCTTAGATTATAGATCTAAAACTAGCATGAAGTGGCCTCAATGGATGTGGATATTGATCTTGAAACTTCTCTTGAAATAATTCCTTTGATATGCTTGAATAGACCTTGAACTCTACATCACCATATCAGCTCAAGCAACATGGATGATGCAATAAGACTTTGACATGATAATGGAATCTTGATTGTTTCAATAATCTTCTATGAATATGCTCTTGATAATACTCTTGTGAAATCTTAGGATGCTTGAATCAAACTTGCTAGGTGGAATATAGTTAAATGACCTCTTATATATACATATCTTAACGTAAATTCTCAAAGTTCAAATATCACAAGATGACATCTTAATACACTTAAAATCATTGAAAATTTTAAAAAAACATAGTTTAAATTTAGGCCCTAGGCCTAATTAAGGACCCATTCATCCTATGGCAAATAGGTCCTAGGTCACTTACCTAGGACACACATTCATTTAGGTTAAGTTTTATGTCATGGAATTTATGTATGTCAATTTTTATCCCTCAACAATTTCAATTAATTAGGCTTGAATTTGAATTGAAGGGTCCCATTAAGGCATAATTAACCTCAATTAGTTACTGAAGTCATATATTAGTGTGAAACTGTAGAGCTACACCTTACAACACCAAAAATATGGCACAAGTAAGTCCATTTCAATAAGCAGGGCCCTAAACTTAATACGAATATGTAAAAAAATTTACAACACTAAATTAAGGCATAATTTAGTTCATTTAAATTAATATTAATAATTCATTCCCAAACTAAGTGTGAAAAATGGATACTTTTCATACACTACATTTAGCCCTCACTTTAGTGAGAAGATAACCACATGTTTAACTCACACTAAAGTAGACACTCAAGACACTTGTGTATGCAACTGTGAACCCCTAAACCTGCATATGCACAAGAGCAACAAAACACATTAGTATGTTAGATCATGTGCATGCAAACAAGTATGAGATTTTCCCCATGAAATCCATCTATTCAAACTAAAATTAGGAAAAATGATGAAGAACACAAACAAGAAATCAAACTAAATCTTAATTAAGCCAATATATTAGTGATCCCATCGGGGAATTGGTTCCAATGAAGTGTTGCAATTAGCCCTTTCCCAATTCCTAAGTTGCAATGTAGATTGATTGAACAATGGTCAAATCTCCAAAGAGATTTGGGCATAACCTTGTTATAATTTATGAAAATGGTGAATGATTGAGTGCAATGGGAAAAATTAGCTCTCAATGTGAAGTGAGTAACTTTGCATATGATTCTGGATGATAAATGAGGAGAGAAGTCTCCAATTTATAACTTTCAATTTGGAAGAGAAAGCAAGGTTTGAGCAATGTGGGACAAAAGATAATCCAATGGTATTTTTCCACTTGTCCACATGTGGTTGGATGAGGAATGAGCACAGTTTTGCCAATGTGCATGATAAATGCATAAATTTGAATTTGAAATTGTGAGATGACCTGTTGAAGAGGGAAGGGAAATGAAGTTAATGTCACTTGTCTCAAGGTCAAGGACATGTAAGAGGCATTGAATGTTTTGTTGGAAGGACCAAGTCCACTTGGCCATTTTGAATTCAAATGAGGGAATATTCTCTTTTGATGCTTTATGAGGGAAAATAGAGGATTAAATAAATCAAAGTAATTGATTTATTGTGCAAGTTGCATTCTCTAGAGGATTTTAGTGAGAGAGATTAGCTTAATCAAGGTTTTTGGTTAACTTAATGAAGAATTAGATGATGTGACAATTTAGACTTAGATTTATGAATTGATTTAAGTCAAGAATTGAGAGGATACGATTTATCAAATAAATGATTTGATTTATTTAATCAAGAAGGAATATGTTAGATTAAATAAAATAAGGTTTAATCTATTTAATTTAATAAGAGGACTTTAGAGATATTAATCAAATAAAATAATTTATTTAATTAAACAGGGATGTAAGGTTAATTAAATTAAATTGATTAATTTAATCACTGAAAGAGGAAGACTTAATCCCATAAATAATGATTTATTAAATTAAGAGATAGAATGTGATGAAATAATGAGAAAATGATTTAAGAGGAAATTTTGTCAGTAAATCAGGATCAGGTGTGCCAAAACGAACTTGTACATTTTCCATGTCTACATTTTCCCCCTTTTTGAAGCAATGTACTTAATGCATTAATTCAAAGAAGAAACTATTGTGATCAAGGGTTTAGGATTTTCTCAAATTTTTTCAGATGCCCCACTCCTTCCCCAACGGAAGGATATTGCTAGATACTGCCCCCTCGAGAGATCAGATGAAAATTTTGACTTTTTTGGATGATCTCGTGAAAAGATGACAAGGTGCCCGACAGGCCAGAAATGCCCTAGCCAGAAAAATGGATTAAAATGCCATAAGAGATGTAGAATGACTCTTAATTGGATGAAAACGAGTTCGGGGGACCAAAACCGTTGTCGGAAGGTCAAATTATGTCAAAAAACCCTAATTTTCAGGCTTAAATAGACCTCGAGAGGTCACTTTCAATACATTTGCACTCTTAACCTTGAAAATTTTGACACTTGAGCTCTGAGTTTTGGAGAAAATGGCACAATGACACCTTCTGCACGTGTCAAAGCGGGTACACGTATATCAACGTCCAGTCGCCGTAGGACCAATAGTATGTACCCCTATTCAACCTTTATTTTTCTCGTTATTCATGCATTTATTAGGTTTTAGGTGTGGTTGAGTCGGCGCAGTGCGATATAGTGCCACGGAAAATTCACAAATCGGCCCACACAGTCCTATATAGGACCGGTTGTGCATAGATTGCCGCGTGGGCTAGTTAATCATTTAGGGATTTTCGGTTAGTAAACTTGGCCGCTTTGTCAAATAGTGCCGCACAGGCCAATTAGTCACATTTAGCTATCTAATTCCATCGCACAACATAGTTTGTAAAGTTTTTCTATCTAATTCCACTACGTGATGGAGTTTGGAACATTACAAACTACACCGCTTTTGAGAACAACGCCACTTTTTTGCTATTTCAAAAGTGAAATGTGACACAGACAACAAATTTTCTTTAGGGGAACTGACGCGACTTCTTTCCTTGCATAGGAGAGGGATGAGGTCATTCACTCGAGGGAGCACCGATGGCCAGTACTTGAAAGATTATAGGATATGTACATATTCCTTCAGGAGCAGCTTGGGATGCTCGGTTTGTGGTTTGTTGCTTATGCTCCTCCTATTTGAGCACATGTGGGTATGATGCATGCCTTGGCTGAGTGGTGGCATAGCGAGACGTCGTATTTTCATCTTCCTACTGGTGAGGCCACCATTACTCTTAAGGATGTCTGGCGCATCCTGCGACTACCGATTCATGGAGAGAAAGTGATCTATGATTTAAAGGAGGGTAGGGATGCCTGCTTCAGTGTCATGGGTGTGGATGAGCTCATGCTCTGTGTTGGTCAGATAGATTTGGAGAGGTATTAGGGTACAACCCCTACTTACAAACAGATTGTGGTTGCCATTATTTTTGGCCTTGCAGCTCCTGATCACCATGGTTGATATATCAGTTCGGTTTGGGGACTAGCATGGCAACAGATGTGCACTCGTCGAGTGTGCTTTTCCTAGGGACTAGTATTGTTGGCCTTTTTGTATCGAGATTTGCATGAGTTTTCCTATTTGGAGGGTCGGGCCCATGGGGTTGGATTGACTCTTCTGCACATTTGGGCTTGGGAGCAGATCTCGGTGCTTCTCCCATTTCTGACACCGATTTTTCTAGACATTGATGACCCTGTGGTGTGGCGGTATGGTGGGGTGAGGATTCACTTCACTCACATGGGGACATATGACATAGCCCATTGGCGACGGGTTCTAGATGAGATGACAGTGTTTGTATGGAGGCCATGGATGGATGATCTTGAGAAGATTTTCTTTGCTCGCCCAGACAGATTCATGCAGGATCAGGAGCATACTTTGATAGAGAGGTACCTTCCTAGCAGGGTAGCCAGGCAGTTTGGTGAGGTGTAGTATAAACTTGATGGTCAGTACATGGCACTCTTTTTCTGCATGGTAAAGGAGACAACATGGGGATCACCTATTCTAGCAGACAACGCAGTTTCCTCATTCAAACAGTTGGTGGCTCGGCCATGGCCACACAATCAGGGGCCAGCAAATGTATTGGTGAATCTAGCATATAGGGCATGGTTTAGTTTGCTAGTGAGATTGATAGTTCCTTGGACAGTACTTCCACATCAGAGGCCTAGAGGTAGGTCAGCAGGCAGAGGTTGGGGAGGTGTACCACCTCCTGAAAAGTTACCTCAAAGGGATCAGGCATGTCAGGTAGCAGGTCAGGATGAGTAACCACAAGTGCCACCACAACAGTAGCCAGTAGTTCAGCCTACCGTATAGCCAGCAGGTCAGCCAGATCCTTGTGAGACATTGATTCACCAGCTACGGGGCCAGGTACAGATTCTGACATCTGAGTGAGATGAGGCCCGACAGCAAGTTGCTACAACTATAGTGGAGAGAGACTTGACACTATCTGAGAGGGATCAGAAGATTGGCTGATGGAGGTCGTTAGAGAGTGTCGCTCCCACATCGCGGGGTCGTTTAGTTGACATTCAGGAGTACCGAGAGGCCATCAGAGAGGCTGAGTACTATCAGTAGCACTATCGACAAGTTGTACCATTAGCTAGCAGTGTGCCAGATTTCTTCCAGTAGATAAGGAGGCTGTCGATAGAGGATCACGGTGAGAGGTAGGTAGGGGAGGGTGAGGGCCATAGTCAGCAGGGCTAGGCCTTTTTTATCACAGGATAGTTTGTTCCATTTTTGATATACGGGTTGTAGTATTTTGGCCTTATTGTACCATGTATTCGATGTACAGCTGATCTGATTTGTATCATAAAATTATTTCTCGATGATATATATGAGATGGTTTCCCTTTATGATATGTATGGTGCACATGTATGATATGCAGATGTATAATACAAATGTATGATGCTATGAGATGTTTCAATTCTTATGCTTATGCAATATGATGTATGTAATGGATGCATTTCTTTTTGTATATTTTCATGTTTATAATGATGTAATGCATGTTGATAGTGGTGTAATGATATGCAAATGGTAAAGGATGCACATGATTATGTATGATGCAACGCTTTTCTTAAGATGTTTAGAATAACAACTTTATTCCTCGTAACTTAAGATAATGATACAATGCAATGTGTTTTTATGTTAATGATCATGTGGATGCAGGGTGTATGGATTGGCGATGTTTTGATTACTATTATAATACCATGTTAGTATAGAAGAAAGATAGAAGAATTGCAAAATTAATGAGTTAGGTGATAATGATGGTGATTTGCATTGCTAGGAATTGGGACTTTCAAAGGGTCGATTTTGTTATTTTTGATAACACACATAGGTACGGTGCATCAAGGTATAAAGGACTAGGATGGCATGGTACCTAGTTTGATGGACTTTGACTCGACAATCAGATAAGAGTATTCTTGTTCACACTTAACATACATACTTTATTTAGGATGTAGTTCAGACATTCTAAACATCTCAGACCAAAACATAGAAAAGCAAGCTTTCCTATGGGGTCAACAAGATACCTAAAATATCCACCCTAGAAACCAAAAAAAACATGCACAACTAACTTATTTTACACACGTATCCCACAAGCATAGCAGATAAAAAGATAATGATCGTTGCCCCATTCCTTTCTCTCTAAACTTGTTTTGTTTAGGCATCATCGAGAGGTCCTTGAAATGAGTGAAACAAATAAGATAAGTCTATACAAGACCGAGATAAAGCAACCAAACAAGCTAATGTTCTTCATACCGCTAGCCAAGACTAAACTACTATGGGGTACCTGATGCTTATGTCCATCGCAGGAAAGCTTCATCCTAGGAAATGTAGTGATTAGGGCTTTGATGGGACTGATTGGGTGATTAGCTATTGATACTCCAAGTTGACCAACTTGCTTGCTTACTGACTTAAACTTCCAAGACATTTTATGATTAGGTGTTCACTTTGAAACCTACTAAACTTGCTTCTGACTGACTCACCAAAGGGTGAGAATGATGATTGACTTTATTATGAGTGAGACGATCACAGGTGAAAGTGAGATGAAATGGATGCACCATTTTGGATTTTTCAGATATTTTGAGGTTATTTTTGGAAATTTCATATTTTTCAAAGTTTTTGGTATTTTCAAGGTTTATGACAAAGAGACTAACTTAAAGACCTATCCTAGGGGTCTCAGGAGCTCATCCATAGATTAGCCTTGCCTACATTATACATGCAGAGACCACGTAGTTTGACGAATGATAGACTCAATGATGATAAGATGGACAAATAGATTGCCATTTTATTGTTTCAAGGACTGACATAAGATGCAGACTAGATGGGAAAATGGATTGCCAATGTGACAGACGCCTAAAGGACTGACCTAAATGTCTTGGGGGATGATCAAAGATCAATCTTGCCTATGTTCAAGCTCAGATATGATGTAGTTCGACAAGGTGAAAGACTGACAAGACTTAATGATGAACTTTTAAATATTTTCTTATATTTTGAGATGTTTTTGGATTTTTTGAGTGATTTGGATGTTTTTGAATTTTTTGAGTGACTTTTGAGAAGATTACGAGAATATACATGAATCTGATCCAATGCATGTGGGAACATCGCCCCAGTGTGGTGCGATAGACTTCTTTGATAAAGGCGGGACAAACTGACCTTAGGAATATGCCAAGTAGTACCATGGTGGAATATGATATGGACACCAACTCAGGCTATGGTATGGTTGCAGGTGAATGCGTGGATAGATGGATGAGTTACGTAGATCCTGGTGGATAGAGAGTGCTTTATTTACACTTGATGCCTCTTTGCCAGGTTTTCACCAAGGTACTTGTCCAAAGTGCCACCGAAGTGGTTTTCACTGGAGAATGATTTTTCTTTACTGTTTTCAATCCCTCTTCTAATTTTTTTGGATTTTGGATTTTTTGATTTGTTTTTGTTGTCACCAAGACGCCTGTTTGCCAAGTTTTCATCAAGGTAACCATTTTTTCAGGACCTTTTCTGATTGTTTTTGTATTTTTTGGTTACATACCTTGCAAATTCTTAGGCATAAATTTTTTTGAGGTGAGAGCTATTCATGGGCTCTTTCAAGGGCTTTCCTTCTGGTGTTGACAATTTATATGCCCCCAATTTGTAGATTATGGTGATAATGAAGGGCCTTAACCAGTTAGGCTCAAACTTTCCTTTTGTATCTAGGTTGGGCACAATCTTTTGATTCTCTTTTAGCACAAGGTCACCAACTTGGAAGGTGTGTTGCCTAATCTTCTTATTGTAGCTCCATTTCAGGCGATTCTAGTAGACTTGTAGATGATTTAGGGCATCCATGCACCATTCATCTAATAACTCCAGCTCATTCAGTCTTGTAACCCTGTATTCCTCATCTGTGATGAGGTTTTGCAAAGATATTCTCAAGGAGGGGGCCTCAATCTCAATTGGGAGTATAGCTTCTGATCCATAGATAAAGGGAGAATGGGGTGGCGCCTATTGGTGTGCAGATGCTAGTGTGGTATGCTCATAAGGTGGGATTTAGCTATAGATGCCAGTCATGACCAGAGTCATTGAGTGTTTTCTTGAGAATTTTTTAGAATGGTTTTATTTGTAGCTTCTGCTTGGCCATTGCCTTGTGGATAGTATGGAGTGGAAAAGCGATGTTTGATTTTGAATTTTTCACACAAGTCACAGACATCCTGATTCTTGAAGGGTGTCCCGTTATCAGAGATAATGGACTGGGGTACACCATATTGGAAAATGAGGTAGTTGAAGATGAACTTGGATATTGCTTTCCAGTGATGTAGGTCATGGGAATTGCTTCAACCCACTTTGTGAAATATTTAGTGGCATTGATGATGAACTTATGGCCATTGTATGAGGTGGGTGAGATTTCACCAATGAGATCAAGCCCCCATTGGGAAAAGAGCAAAGGTGTAACAATGGGATGCAGTTCTTGATCCGGTGCGTGAATGAGATCTCCATGCTGTTGGCACTGTAGACACCTTTTGACAAAGTCATATGCCTCCCTTTCCATTTTCGACCAATAGTATCCAGTTCTTAGCAACTTCTTAGCCAAGGTCATATCACTCGAATGCAAACCACAAGTGCCATTGTGTACCATAGTTAGAGGAGTCAAGGCCTCGTCAAGTTTTAAGCAATGTAGTAGGGTTCTGTTGACACTTCTACAAAAGAGGGTTTCAACTAGGATGACAAATCATAAGGACCTTTTGACGAAGGTTTGCTTTAGGTTCAGGGTAATGTCGGTTGGGAGGATTCCTAATCTCATATAAGTGTAGATTTCATGGTACCAAAGGTCACCAAGACCAATGAGTTCACATGCATATTCCGATTCTGGTACCTCGAAAGTGGGTATGAGAAGCTGCTCTACCAGGAATTCATGTTTTGAGATGTTATGAGGGATATCTAGCAAGGAGTCGATGGTTGCCATTGCATCTGCTATTCTATTTTTTACCCTCGGTATTTTCTCAAAATTGATGTCGATGAATGATTCCTTGAGACCTTCTACCACCTTTTTATATGGTGCAAGCTTATCATCTTTGGTTTGGTATTCCCCATTGACTTGGTTAATGATAACCTGCGAGTCTCCATACACCTATAATTCCATGATTCACCACTATGTTACAATCTTGAGGCCTATGGTTAAAGCCTCATATTCTACAATATTGTTTGTATAGGGGAATGCCAATTTATACGATCTTGGTATACAATCTCCTTGCAGGGTAATGAAGAAGACACTGGCTCCTAATCCATGTTGCGTGTGGGAGCCATCAAAGTACAATTTCTAGTGGTTAGCTACACTGAGATTGAAAAGAGACTCATCTAGAAATTTTGATACGAGTGGGTTGTCTGTGTAGAGGGGAGCTTCTACTAGATGTTCCACAATAACTTGTCCTTTGATCGCCTTTCGCTCGACATACTCAATATCATGTTCATATAGTTTCATTACCCATTTAGCCATTCTGCCAGTAAGTATTGCTTTTGACAATAAATATTTCAGAGGGTCTATCTTGGCAATTAGCTTAATTTGATGAGATAGCATGTAGTGCTTGAACTTCTAGGCTACAAATACCAGTGTTAGGCAAGCCTTTTCTATTGAAGTATAATTGAGCTCATGCCCTACCATTGTTCCGCTGATATAGTAAGTTGCCCGCTCGGTTCCCTTTTCATCATGTTGGGCTAAAAGGGCACCAAGGGCGGTTGTCATTGTTGAGATGTATAGAATCAATGGTTTCCCTACAATTGGTGCAATCAATATAGGCGGTGTAAGTAGATATTAATTTATTTTTTTGAATGCTTGCTCACACTTGTTGTCCCATCTGAATGCTACTCCCTTGTGGAGTAGGTGTGAATAGGGAATCTTCTTATCTGCCAGTTATGTTGTGAATCTTCAGATGGATTGGAGTCTACCTTGTAATCTTCAAAGTTGCTTTAATGTTCTTGGTGCTCCCATATGAAGGATTGATTTTACCTTTGCGGGATCCACTTCTATCCCTCTCATTAAAACTATATACCCCAGCAACTTTCCAGATTGTAACCCAAATACACACTTCTTTGGATTGAGTCTAACCTTGTATTGTTCTAGCCTATCAAAGATTGCACTTAGAGTTGCTATATGATCCTATCTCTTCTTTGATTTTGCTAGTATGCCATCCACATAGTCTTCAATAGTTTTGTGAATCATGTCATGGAAGATCAATGTCATGGCTCTTTGGTATGTAGCTCCTGCATTATTTAGCCCATATGACATCACATTCCAGTAGTAGGTGCCCCAAGGACATGTAAAGGTTGTTTTATGCTGGTCTTCCTTTGCTATCATTATCTGATTGTATCCTGAGAATCCGTCCATTAGGGACAACATCTCATGTCTAGTAGTCATGTCCACTATCATGTCAATGTTGGGTAGTGGAAAGTCATCCTTAGGACATGCTTTGTTTAGATCTCTAAAGTCTGTGTAGATGTGGATGCCTCCATTCAGTTTTGAGACTGGTACAAGGTTAGATACCCATTCTAGATAGTCAATTTGTCTTATGAAGCCAATGTCTAAGAGTTTTTGTAATTCTATTTTCATGAGTAGAGCTATCTGTGGGTGCATTTTTCTTAACTTTTTTCTAACTAGTTTCGCTCTGGGTGAATGACCAAATGATGAACTACTACTTCAGGATCTAGACCTGGCATGTCGGCATAGGTCCATGTGAATTTTACCTTTCTTTCTTTTAGGAATTCTTCCAACAATTCTTGTTCTTCTGTTTGAAGTGTTTGAGCATAGAATGTGATTTGCAATTATGTTTTTGTTCCCAAGTTGACAGGGTTGCACTATTTTGCTAGGATTGCTCACTTTTCTTGATGTAGACAAGTAAGGGGGAGATTGAATCCTTCATCCTATGATGCCTTAGAGAGGTTTTCACCATTGGATGTCTCCTTTATTTTTACTATTTTATGGTTAGAGAGTGCCACAATGTGGTTTTCACTCAATAACCCCGAGCTTATTCTCGATATTTTCCTTTTGCGATTGAAGGACTCAATCATCTCCCCATAGTATGCTTGGGTGTCTAATGTGATGTTGAAGCCTACCTTATGATCCCTAGATGGAACTGTATCCCTTATTTCCATGAATTCTGAGAGTGCCTCATCATTTTTGAATGAGTCAAGAATTGGTGGTCCTCGTTGATCGTGATCGATGAGTTGTGGGTGTACTAAGGTGACTCGGTGGGTTCGTTGGTTTGACTCAGTTGTGGAGGCACTAATCATGAGCAGGGTGGAATCCTCAAACAACCTTGGGAGACCTACTATGGTACCATCATTGTCACTACTAGCACAAACATCGGTGACATCAAAAGTGAAGTTATCAAGTGGGATACCTAGGCATATAGGTGGTCTAGGAGTGGTTGTTGTTACCTAAGGAGAGAGCCTGAATTCCCTTCTGGGAGTACCTCTACCATGTATGGTTATACTCAGAGGAGTATACTCGAGGCCAAGGTTCCACATTCTTCTTTCTACAATGATGGGTTCCAACCGTCCATCACTGTTTCTTCCAAGGCTTTCATTTCTGTTATAGCCCATACTAAACATCATTTGCAATCCTCTGTTAGTTTCCT
Organism: Sequoiadendron giganteum; assembly: GCA_007115665.2. Classification (NCBI taxonomy): domain Eukaryota; kingdom Viridiplantae; phylum Streptophyta; class Pinopsida; order Cupressales; family Cupressaceae; genus Sequoiadendron; species Sequoiadendron giganteum. The sequence goes on along the minus strand of CM021101.1, from coordinate 229,560,977 downwards.
CCATGGGTAGGGTGGGGGTGAGTCTTTCATCTTGGTATAATGTGTTTGAGATGTCCTCATCCACATTCTCTCAAATGAGATCCCCCCAATGGCAGAATCCAGAAGGTTCTGCTCTAATAGTGTGGATAGGTGTTTCAACTAGTTGAGGTTGTCCATGCGACCTAGGAGATTGTGGTAACTCTCCTACAAAAAATTCATTCCTTTTCATTTTGTAGTTGCCACATCCATTGTCTTGAATCATGTTTTTAATCTCAGATATGTTGGGGATGTCGGGTGTCTCTATCATAGAAGTGGAAGTGAGATTGGCTGGGTCAATATATGACATAGATGGGCCTTCATCATTTTTGGGTACTTGGGGGATTTTATAAAACTTGGCTTCCAAGTTTTTGCAGTAGGCGAAAGGTTCAGGATCCCCATATATAGTAACTTCCTCATTTCAATGTGAGAACTTGATACATTGGTGATACGTCAAGGCCACTGCCTTCATTCCATGGATCAATGGGCATCCAAGGAGGATATTATATGGTAAGTCGAGGTCAAGGAACTGACAGGTGGTTTCCATTGTTTTCATTCCCACTTGGATGGGGATTTTGATAGTGCCCTGAGACACTCTTTCCTGATCATCATATGCCCTTATTGTGATGCTTTTGTTCTTATTAATGGAATCCTCAGCAAATCCCAATTTCTTTATGAGCTTTATAGAATAAATGTTAAGGCCTGCACCTCCATCCACCAAGACTCTTTAGAATTTCTTTTCATGGATGAGCACTTGAAGGTGGAGTGCGCAGTTATGAGATGGCTGCGGGGGGAAATATTGATCTAAGAATGTAATGAGATTTGGGGTAACGATGTTACCCACCATAGCTTGGAATTTCTCTGTGTCAACAGTGGTAGAGATGGTGGATGCAGCTAATGCTTCATCAAGGATCTTCCTATTGGATGCAGAGATTTTCAATAGTTCCATGATGGAGATTTGGGCAGGAGTTCTCTTCAGCTAGTTAATGATATTGTAGTCATAGGGGATGGCTTTAGAAATGGGAGTCTTAGCTGGTGCCCCGACAATGGTAACTTTCCCGCCACATGTGGTGATTCTATAGTCGTTGTTGCCTCCCTTGATAGTTATGACCATGACCATTTCATCAACACACCTGACTACCTCCTCATACACTAGATTAGCACTAGCATACTTTTTATTGCCCTTATTGTTCCCTTGATTATTTCCTTGATTGTTCCCTTGGTTGTGGTTTGGCATCAAATTCGTGTATATTTTCAAGTCTTGATTTCCGGCTGGCTGCTTGATATTAATAATCTTATCCTCAATGAGGTCTTCTATGATGTTTTTAAGTCTCATGCAATTGGCAGTGGTATGTCCTTTGAATTTATGAAAGCCACAAAGGAGATTTTTGTTATACCATGGTGGTTTGGTCATAGGTTCCACGTATTGCTCCAAGTTAGAGGCTTTGATTAGATTCTCTTTGACCAGTTTCTTCATTATGGACTCAATTGATTCACCAAGAGTCATGAAATTCCTTGTGGGGGGATACTTGCCTCGGGGAGATGGTCCTCCTTGATTACCCAAGTTTTTGATTTGATTGGTGGGAGTTGGTTATTGTTGTTATACTACCACATTAGTCTACACATTATTGTGATTATGATTTTGTGGTTGATGACAGGTTTGGGTATTCTACTTAGGTGCACTAATGACCACTTTAGCATTGACCACACCGTCATTCATGATGTTTTTATTCCTTGACCATGTTTGAGGTTTATCATTGTAGTTGTTAGATGGGTGGTTATCCTGTGGTGGAGTGAATGTTGGTGCGCCTCCTCATGTAGTAAGGGCTCTTTTGATGTTGAGCGCCTACAGGATCTGTTGGTCATATGATGTGATGCACTACATTTTCAAGTAGAACCCCAAGTTTTCATCTAGATTGGCTATGATGGTGGAAACTTCTTGTTCTTCTAGCATGGTCCACTTGCTCTGATTGGCTTTGGATCACCATCTTTGCAAGAAGGATGTGAATAGCTCTCCTTTTCTCTGTTTTAGTGCAGATAGTTCTTCCAAACTAACATTCGCACCTATATTGAAAGCATAATTATTAAGGAAGGATTCCACGATTTCCTCAAATTTTTTAATGCCCATGGGTAGGTGAGAAAACCATTCCATCGCTGGACTAGCTAGACTACTAGGGAAGAGTTGCATTAGATATGTGTCATTGTATGCGACGTCCATGTAATGCACCTAAAATTCCCTGACATGGTTTTCACGGTTACTCGTTCCATTGTACTTGTCAAATTTGGGGATCTCGAATCCCTTTGGGAACGATATCATGGTGAGACTTTTGTCGAAAGGGTAAGGGAACAAGTTGCCTGGTGTTCTCATTATTTTTCTTGCTTGTAAGTCCAACACTTGCTGCGAAAGTAGTTTGATTTGTGTTGCAACATCCTTGCTTGGGTTGGGAGGTGGAATGAATGAGTTGTGAGATGTTTGAGGTGTTTGATGGGTGGGAAGAGTACTAGTGGGCATTTTCTGCAAGCTCTACTATGCGTTTAAAGCCTGTTGGTATGCCTACATTTGTGTCAACAACGCTTGTTGTTGATCTTGTTATTGTTGTTCCAATAAAAGTTTGTTTCTGGTCCATCTGTTGTTGTTCCCATGAATCCTAGTGTTGGTCTAACTATTGTTGCGCTAACAAAGCTTGTTGTTGGTCTAGCTTATGTTGTTCCAACAAAGCTTGTTTTTGGTCGAGCTATTATTGTGCCAATAAAGCTTGTTGTTTGGCTGGTTGTTGTGCTTGAAATTCCTGCAGGGCTTGTTGGTAAGCTTATAGATGGATTGCTTGTAGTTGTGCTTGGTATTGGGCTTGTGCCTATTTTTGGGCTTATTCTTGTGCTTGAGCATGAACTTGAGCTTGAGCTTGTGCTTGTGCTTGAGCTTGAGCTTGAGCTTGAGCTTGCACTTGGGCTTGAGCTTGCTGCTTTTGCTTGAGTACTCTCTGTTGGTTGGCCTTTTGAAGGGTTTGGATTAGAGTGGTGAATGAATTTTTCATGTTTTCTTTTGGTGGGATTGGTGGTGGAACATGAATTATGTTGATCGTTGTGACGGGTGAAGGGATTATGGTGGTGATTGGATTTTGGGTTGTTGGGGGGGTGGTTGAGATGTTTGGTCCTTGAGATGGTATACTTTGGGATATTTGAGGACCAATTGATATAGTGGCTTGAATGGTTGACACTTTTTATTGTGATGTTGTGGGCAAGAAGAGGGAACTTGATGTGATGTTCACATTGCTTGGTTCCGAGAAACTATCAATGTTGAGAGGAGGAAAACCCAATCCGAGAGGTGACATGTTTGTGAATGGAAATGGGGGAAGAGATGGGATTTTACCTTGGGAAAAAGTATTAGCAACATTAGTCATTCCAAACAAGCCCCCTTCTCCTAGTGGTAGAGAAGTTTGTATGTTTGATTGACAGGCTAGTGTTGCACACAACGAAGATGAGTCAGTGTGGTTATGGAAGGTGAGTGGGACATATGGGTGGGATGGATTTTCTAGGACAAAAGTACTTGGCATGGTGGTTACAGCTACCTCTTTGTTAGCCATAAGGCAATTCCTTTGCAATTCTTGAAACATGGAACTCCCCTTGTTTACATTCGGTGAGGTTGGTGTGATGGCCGATGTGGTGTGAGGTATTTCTTGACTGACATTTGACATCGGGGATGCATTTGTAAGAGGCACATCTGTACTAGTTCTTGCGTCAAGATCAAAAGGGAACTGCACCCCTCCTCTTGCTAGCGTATTTAAGTATTTGAACATGGCATTGACAATTTTGTGGTTCTCTAGATTTTGAACCATTTTTATCATTTCAGATTATGTCATCCCCATGTCTTCGTTCATGATGTCCTCTTGATGACTCTCCTCTTGAGGATTTTGTGATGATAAAGGAGAGTTATTTGGGGGATTGCTTGATCCCGGTAGGTTTATTTCAGAGGTTAAGTGACTTATGTCCACATAAGTTGATATTTCACTGATATTCTCCATGTTCTTCTTGTATTGAGATCTTGTTTGGACCATAAAAAATAGGGATTGTTTGATCCTAACCTTTTAGGCCCAAAAAGAGAAGAACTAGGGAAGTTAAATGATAAAATATGGTGGTAATAGTGATGGGATAAATGGATGGAACGATTGAATGAAACCTTTTGGAGAACTCTTAAAGGTTTATTCTAAACTTGCAAGGAATTAGATTGGTTGTGATAATTTGACTAGATGCATTAAGTCAAATAGAACTGTAATTAAGTGGTATTCCCTAGGAAGTTGCGTTATCCTATAGGAACTTGCACAAGCGGATGAATTGGCTAAGTGTTTTAAGCCAATGTAATTGCAAACTAGTAGACCTTAGGAAGTTGCATTATCCTGGAGGTATATTCATCCAAAGGTTTGACTATTTTGGCTAGGTGTGTTAAGCCAAGATAGGGTGATGTTGGTTTATCCCTTTAAGTTTAGCATGAGTAATTTTTCTAGAGTGACGAATTTGATCTTGAACCTTAACCTAGACACAAATCTCTCTACAAATCCTCGGCATCAAAGAACATGCTAGACTTCCTATGGGAGAAAAGAAAACCTTTCAAAAAGTTCAGAATTTTGTTAATAATAGAATGCATACAACATTGGATTATTCCTTGAGGAATTTTTGTAGAAGTTGTATACAAATATTTCTCTTACTTTAAGGAGCATCTCAAGGCATTGCTCATGGGCATTTAGACTAATCTTCTTGAACTTTGGTTTTGGGATTTTGATCTTGTGGGAAATCATTGGGAGCAACACATATGAAGTTCAATTTGTCCTTTTATCTTGGCTTTAATGAATTCCTTTTTTTATCAAAGACACTTGCTTTCTTATGTTCCAAACTATATGTCTAATGTCCCACTTTCTTTCTCATCCCACAAGGTCCATTGTGTGGAAATCAAGGAAAATAGGGAAAAAGTTTCTTATGTTTAACCTTGTTAAAAACAAATGATGGTAGAATTTGTGCACTTAGAAACCTCTAGGAATATGATCCCTAGGGAAAGCAAGAGTGTCTAAATTCTTCAAGAGTATTTTTTTCTCACAAGGGGTTTGAAATTTGAAGGTCTTTTGAATATTTATTTTCAAGCGTTTCTTGAGAACCAAGCAATGTGTTCTTTTCTTTCAAGCACTTTTACAATCCTAGGATGATGAGGCAATATATTGTTGGGCTCTCACTTGGATGAATCCAGCTATGCATATCTTGTGCGAATGGCTAAATACTTGACCACACTGGCTCCCCTCCGCAGCACACACTTCTCGGGTCAGCCAAGCATTAGTATCCATGAATCTACCATGGCATAACTTGCATTTCCACAAAAAAACCACATGTATAACATGGGACAGCTTCAAAGGACATGACCTTTTGCACCAACAAGATAGACAAGGTTTTGGCCTTTATCTAAACAAAGGGTTCTAATGCGGGAATTCCGTTCATGGGGGATTATCCAACATTGACGAGAGTCCATTTTTTTCCATCTTGTTGGAATAATCCTCATGATTCTTGAAATTTCCTCAAGAATCCAAACTTATATACTAGTTGGAAGTCGCTTGGCTTTAGCGTGTTCCCGGTTGGGTCGTTCCCTTGGGTGAGTATTTTTTCCAACAAGGCAAACCCTCTAAGATAAATAATAGTGAATAAACATATTCATAGTTTGATCAAACTTTGTTTACAAACAAAAGTAGAACACTCACACTAAGTTTATTCACACTCACATGTTTTGTTCATTTGTTAAGTGCCCAAATTAAAATGTGGAGGCAATGTTTTTTATTCTCAACATCGCAATGAAGTGCGAGAGAAGCACATACATATTTTACATGATATTTACTTGTGAAAAGGATTTCAAAACATTGAAAACACTTGTTCATTTTAGACCTCAAAACAATTATGAGTTATTTTTAAGCACCAAATGAAATGCGAGATTGCCTTGTTCAATTGTTAACCCTTTAAACAAAATCTAGTATGTTTTTCTACAGTTCTTTTTAGCCCCTTGGCAACTTTTGAAAAGAAATTTGATTTGTTTATTTTAGAACCTAATGGAAATTTAGTGTCCTAAAATCAATGAACTTATCAAATTATTTAAAGAGTTTTGAAAAAAAAATTAGTGTTTAAAAACACTTTGTACAAAATGAGCATGAGCATGTTATCATAAAAAAAATTTGCTTGTTCTTTTTAAATCCAAAGTGAATTTAATGTTCCAAAGGCCAAAGTTTTTTAACAAAATTCTTTAAAGAGTGTTGAAGAACACTTTAGTGTTTAAAAACACTTTGGATTTTGAAACAGAGAAAAGAGGATTCATAACTCAAAATTCCATTTACTTGACAACTTTCATAAAATTATTCAACTCAAACAATGATTAAGTGCATTCTAGATCATAGTGTAATCATTCTCACAACAACCCACAATTCAATGCAACAAACAGTCATTAATAACTTCCATAAAACAAATAATGAAGCCAATCCCTTTGGTGAGATTTAAGATAAAATAGTTATAGTCATCCCTTCCAATTTTTATGAAGATCCAATGGTGGAAACTAAAGTTATTACATTTTTTCCAAAACTACAAACCCTAGGCAGTGTTTAAACCTACCCTCACAAGAATAGTCATATCTTCCACAAAACTCAATAAAATTTAATGAGACAAAAAGAATTGAAAACTAGAAACAAATATATTTCCATCCATATATGATAATCTATTATTTGAGTCCATATAGGGCCGTACAAATCACAACTTCAACCTAAAAACAATCTAAAAATCATAAAATGCACACCAAACTTGAGGTTGCCATTTATCAAACTTCACAAATAATGTCTCCAACCCCTCCAATTCGAGTTTTGGAGGGTGTACTTATAAATTTACAACCAAAACCAACTATTTTCAACCACCTTTTAACTAGTTTGTTGACAAAACACCTTAATGATACTTTTGACAAGTTGCTTGACAACTTTCTTAAGCAACTTTTACAATTTTTACAATATGGAACAACTTTAAACATTATTTGACAAACGACTTCAAATATTACTTCCTAAGACTCAAAAACCTCTAAAATGGTTTTATAAACCTTATTATAGGACCCAATACATAAAATAGAGCAGCTATTTACAAATGGCTTCATGGAGGCCTGAAAGCAACTTGGTGCTCTTGCACCAGATTTGGTGAACATGATGTCATGATGAACTTCTTCCTTTGCTCCAACCTGCAAAAATGATAGAAAACCAGAAAGAAAAAAGATAGAAAATAAGGTCAAAGATTAAAAAAAACTAAATTTAATAAGCACATGTCAATTTTAAATCCCACTGGTTTTTGGCGGCATAGTTTGTAAAAGCTACAGAGTTTGGAGTGAAAGCGACACTATATAGCGCCGCATGGCTAACTTGGGTAGTGCTCTATAGAAATAGAGAGTGCAAAAGCAGCGTGATGGAGGTAAGCGGAAAAATTTGGAAGTGGCCTGGTTTGAAAATTTGAATATGTCGAGCGAGAAAGTAAAAGTAGCTGAGTTTGGAGAAATCGTGGTTTGATATAGCACCACGATGCTGAAAGTGGTACGATATTGGACTGCGTGGGGTGAGCGCAGTGGAGTTTGGATATTTAAAAAAAATGACAAACAAGGAAAAAATGTGGCAAGGTTTGGGAATTAAGCGTGGGTCAGTATAGTGCTGCATCCCTGGGAGCGGTGAAGTATTACGCCGCGGTGCTGAAAGCAGTGCAATATATCACTGAGCGGCTGAGTTTGCTGTTTCTGAAAAATGTGATTGAATTTTTGATTCAAACCCTCCTTCTAGCACCAAAATGTGAACCCCTAAACCTACATATGCACAAGAGCAACAAAATACATTAGTATGTTAGATCATATTGCAAATAAGTATGAGAGATTCCCTATGAAATCCATCTATTCAAACTAAAATTGGGAAAAATGATGAACACAAACAAGAAATCAAACTAAATCCCAATTAAGCCAATAGATTAGTGATCCCATGGGGGAATTGGTTCCAATGAAGTGTTGCATTTGGTCCTTTCCCAATTCCTAATTTGCAATGTATATTGATTGAACAATGGTCAAATATTCAAAGAGATTTGAGCATAACTTTGTTATAATTTATGAAAATGGTGAATGACTGAGTGCAATGGGCAAAATTAGCTCTCAATGTGAAGTGAGTAACTTTGCATATGATTCTGGATGATAAATGAGGAGAGAAGTATCCAATTTATAAATTTCATTATGGAAAAGAAAGCAAGGTTTGAGCAATGTGGGACAAAATATAATCCAATGGTATTGTGCCACTTGTCCACATGTGGTTGGATGAGGAATGAGCACATTTTGGCCAATATGCATGATAAATGCATAAATTTGAAATTGAAATTGTGAGATGACTTGTTGAAGAGGGAAGGGAAATGAAGTTAATGTCACTTGGCTCAAGGTCAAGGACATGTAAGAGGCATTGAATGCTTTGTTAGAAGGACCAAGTCCACTTGGCCTTTTTGAATTCAAATGAGGGAATATTCCCTTTTGATGCTTTTTCAGGGAAAATAGAGGATTAAATAAATCAAATTAATTGATTTATTGTGCATGTTGCATTTTCTAGAGGATTTTAGTGAGAGAGATTAGCTTAATCAAGGTTTTTGATAAACTTAATGAAGAATTAGATGATGTGACAATTTAGACTTAGATTTATGAATTGATTTAAGTCAAGAATTGAGAGGATATGATTTATCAAATAAATGATTTGATTTATTTAATCAAGAAGGAACATGTTAGATTAAATCAAATAAGGTTTAATTTATTTAATTTGATAAGAGGACTTTCGATATTTTAATCAAATAAAATAATTTATTTAATTAAACAGGGATGTAAGGTTAATTAAATTAAATTGATTAATTTAATCACTGAAAGAGGAAGACTTAATCCCATAAATAATGATTTATTAAATTAAGAGATATAATGTGATGAAATGCTAAGAAAATGATTTAAGAGGAAATGTTGTCAGTAAATCGGGATCAGGTGTGCCAAAACAAACTTGTACGTTCTCCATGTCTACAACAACAATTACAAAGATACTCAATCATACTCTATCAAATTTAAAGCGAAGAGAAGATAATGATACATGGATCTACAAGAAATAAAATTGTGTTATGATAGGTGGCCATGGAAAACACAAAGGGTCCATGGGCAAGCAAGTTGTGTTATGCTAGGTGGCATTTAGAAAATATTCTCATAAGGGCTAGTAGAAACTCTAGTTTTCCACTAGGTGAGCCTCCAAAAAGTGACTAAGTGAGAAAGTCGTGCCTTTGTTTTGACTCCCATCATACAATTAGAAATTCATGCCTCTTCCTAGGCTCTCATTATACTAGCCACAACATGATCAATATGCTCTACTAAACAAGAAACATCAAAATGCTAATACCAAAATGAAATAATGCCAATGTTAGTAAAATAATGCTAAAGTAAATAATGTCAATGCCAACACAATTAATGGTAATGTAAAGGTCACACTTCCTAGGAGGTATATTCCATCATCACAAAGAAGGGAACATGTAAAAAATGAGCGGGGGACAACATACCCCTCACTTAAAATTTCAACATACTTTCTATGTTCATATTTTAAGTAGAAAGAGAGGAAGAGGTGATCCTTGAAAAGAATGCATACCTCAAAAAACTAGTTATCCTTGCCCCCAATAATAGAGACAAAGACAACCATGAACAACTACCATGTTGCTACCAAGAGTGATATAGTTACACCAAAAAATATACCACCATGAATGGAAATGAGAAAGACACACAAAGCTACTAATACCACATAGTGATGAGCAACATGATAGGATAAAAATCAGTATTAAAAGGAAGTAGGTGCATCAACACAAGGAAGAGAATCACAATGTTTAAGATGTTGAAATTTTTCCCTCAAAGCCTTACATTTATTAGTAGAATGACCATGTACTCTATGATATGTACAAAATTAACTCTTGTTGTAAATTTTTTTTCATGTTTTTGGAGGTAGAAGAATCAAGTAGGCTTCGAGAAGCCTTGACAAGATACTCTCTTGATCAATGGCAGGGGATTTTTCTTTGTTAGCACAAGATGTTAGACACATAGTAGATGATATGGCATTAAATGGAGATAGAGGTGGTAAACCTAGATCTTTATTGAAAGAGTATGGCATAGAATTCACTTGTTCTTTATCATTTTTCTCAATGTTATCATTATATACATTCTTAGAAAGGGTTTTGTGTCTAAGACCATAACATTATTCATCGGATGAAGGGATTTAAAGAACACAAATCCTTTTTTTAATTTTCTTAAAGTCATGCATCTTCCTCTCATGAGGGATGGGAGTTAAAGAGCCCCCATCATCACCATGGGGTGATGGTGTTGATGTAAAACCAAGTTGAGAACATGAAACATAAGGTTGTTTATGTGTAGATTGTGATATTTTGTACTCACCCATAAAGGAGGGTGTAAAATCTAATGAACCCCAATTATTACAAAAGCATGTATCTGAAAATGAATCGTTTGTATATGACTCTTTGGACTTTGAGGGTGAGATTTTGGATTCTTCGTTGAAATGAGGTATAATATCTAATGACCCCCAATCAAAACTAAAGAGTTTTTTTGTATGTGAAATAAAATTAGGATTTACATCAAATTTTATAGGTTCTACTTAGGAATCAAACTATTAGGGGATTTGTAAGTGTTAGGATCATGATTAACCTATGAATTTAAGACTCCTTTCATAGCATGAACACATGGTCTCCCTAGGATAAGGTTGTATTGGCATGATATGGATAGGGGTAGGAGAATTTTGGACTCAAGGGAGCACTGAGAGGGGGTGTGAATCAATGTTTAGCAAATCATGACTTTATTAATCTGAAACTCAAACTATTATGATATTATACAAAATAAAGATGCAAGCATTCATAAAACCATAACAAAAATATTTTTGAATGGAAACCCTATTAGGGGAAAAAAATGGTGGAGGTTAATCCACAATTTGAGTACTTAAATAAATTTTTATGAAAGAGAATGCACTTACATTTAGGCACACTTCCTAGAGCTCACTGCTCAAAGGGAAGGATCACTACCTTACAAAAGTTCAGATTAAAACCATCTGAAGGATGAACTGAGATAGTAGAATCTATTCATTGAAGGTTACAGTTCTGGTGAAGCTCATATATTTGATTTTGGATCTTCTTTCTGTCTTTGTAATTTGATTTGCTTTACTTTGCTCTTTTCTGCTCTTCTCATCATACATAGAAAAATTTGCACTATTACTCTACTAAATTTCACACCACGCATTTCCTATGTTTTCTCTCCCACACTCTTCTTCTTGAAAAATGATAAAACAGATCTCATAAATATATCCGTTATCAAGGATTTGAACATTCACATGTCGCCTTGATAAAATATTAAGTTCTTTATAATTGTTGGCTAGATCCACCACTAATAATTTATGTGCATCCTCCAAAGTTAGTTAAGACAAAGAGAAGACCCAAAAAATCATAATCAAGCACAAAAATATTAAATTAATTACTCCTTATACATCCACGATTACTATATTCACCAAGTCAGCCTTCTAGCAAAGATAACCAACAGATTAGTGCACCAGATCTCCTAGATCACAAAGCAGTGAATGCAAATAAGTATAATTATCGAATAAGGTATTAAATACATCAAAAAACCTTTCTCAAAGGTCCATAGACCAAAATAGTAGTCCGATGAGGTATTCAGATCAACATTTATACCTATAATTGGATGCCCTATTCTTCACTTTGTTCTGTCGGTGTAAACCAATACTATACTATAGATCAGATGAATGACTTAGGTTTCCATTAATGAAAAAACTTATAATCCATATTCCAACAATATCCCCCTTTGGAATTGATGGAAATACTTATTGAAAAATGAGTAAGTGTGAGAATCATTATAAGTATGCTTCCAAAATTTACTTCTCTTTCTCCCTATGCTTCAAAAACATTTCAAAACACAACTCCCTTTAAGATTAATGAGACATTTTTCAATGCAATCTCTCCCCCTTTGGAATCAATTACAAATCATAGAAACCATATGCCAGAAAGACAAAACACGTGTTCAAAATCTCCGAAACTTCAAAATGTATATACTAACAATTCTCTCCCTTAGACCAAAACTTCAAAAATCTGAAAACAATTGACTGCTACTTTAGAAAATTATCTTATGATTTTTCCTCATTTCTGGAAGGAATTTATTACAAGCATCTATTGTGATCCCAATGATAATGATAAAACTATTGTTCTTGGGTTTTCTATTATCAATTTAAGTTAAATATTCTAGAATTGTAATTGTTTCCTCCAGTTTCTTACTTTTCCTTATTATCTTCACCATCTGCTCCAATTTGCATTCGGTTAGATCCTTCACTTTCCAAAAATTATCAACAAGTGTGTTCTTGGTGAATTGAACTTTGATGTGTTCATATTGTAGCTCCAGAATTATTTTCTTGATGGTGCCATCCTAATCTTGAAACATGTCAAATTATTTTCTAATGCCATTCAACTCTAATTCATTTTTTTCCAATTTATCTTTGTAATTACTAACAGAATGAGGCCTATAGATGCAATAGTTGTAGATGTTACTAGCTAGATTTATACATTTCCTCAAATCATTCATTTTATTCTCTAGTTTGGTAAGTGATAGTCTAAAATGCTCCTTCAAATGAGAGATAACTTCACCTTCTTCTTTGACTTTATCCTCAGAGTTCGTTGTTTCTTTACTTCATTCAATCATTTCCTCTTGTAGAATGTTCTATAAAATTTCAAAATTTTATCTTGTAGTTCTCAACATGAGCATTTAGTACACTCACAATCAGGTCAGTATCAATTGGGAGTGCTAGGTTCAAAGGATCAATGGGTAAATGGAATTAATGAATCAAGTCATGACTAATGTAACTGGGAATGGGTGATTGCAGGTCAATAATGAATTAGAATGATTGCAAAGGGGATTCATAATTAGGGTTTTTAAGGGGTTTAAAGGAATACACATAGACCTTAGAATAGAATAATGAATGAAACCCTAAGCCCTAAGATAAGTCCAAACTAGGACAACAACCAAATTTTGTAAAATTTATTAGTGGAACACAAATATTTTTAGGGGTTCCACCAGTGGCTCCTATTGGGGATGTTTGTTCTTCTAGAATAGAGTGAGATCACAAAATCTTAGGTTGAAGCAAAGAAACACAAAGAACCAAAACCAAGAAACTACTTGAACTAGGTAGTCAGACGAGGCCAAACCAAACCAAAGTAATATGTAAAAAATATACAAATTTACTACATAGAAAATAAAATATTGTGGGAGAAATATGGCTTCAAGAACTATCCATGTAAAGGTAGTTCAAGAATTTCACTAGTTAATTCTTGTAAAAATAAGAGTCCTCACCATAGGTGTTTCTGATTAGATAAGGGCCTAACCATAGTGCATCAAAATTTCCATGCTTTCCCTTATCCTCAAACCTCGAATTCCACATCAACACCATCTCTCCTATTTAGAACTTCCTTTGAGATGTTTTCTTGTCATACAATTTTTTTAAATATAATTGCAACTTGACATTCCTCTTTTGGGAATCTCTTCTCACTTCATCCACCTCTATTTGTGAATCAATTCTATTTTGAATTTCATCCCACACATCGTCATTATATTCTTGAACACACTTATACATCTTCATAATATTTTCTTGAGGTACCTTTATTGTAACGCCATAGACTAAATAAAATGAGACATAACTAGTGGCTTTCTTGATAGTGACCCTATCCACCCACAAAGCCAGGTTTAACTTGGAGTCCCAAGCTCTTTTTTTTTTCTTAATTTATTTTTATGATCTTTATCAAGATTTTATTGCTTGACTCTATCTAACCATTTCCTTGTGGGTGATATGATGAAGAATATGAGATCTGAATTCTATGCTTAGAGAAAAAATATGTGAATTCCTCTGATCTAAAGCACATAGAATTTTTTGAGACAATCTTCTCAGGTACTCCAATTCTTTTCAATATGTTTTCCATCAAGAAATCAATGACCACTTTGCTTGTTGCTCTTTTTGTTGGGATTGATTCTACCCACTTAGTAAAGTAATATGTAGAAACAAGAATCCAATAGTGACCTCCACTAGACTTATCATATATCTCTCCAATGAAATCAATGCCCCACTATTGAAATGGTGCTTGAACTATAATTGGCCTAAGTGGTAGATTACTTGAGAACTTGAGTTTCCCAGTGAACCTCTAAAATGTGTCTAATGTTCTTACAAGCTTGTGAGAATCCTTGAAAATTTTAGGCCACCAAAATTTAACTCTTAAGACCTTATAAGTTGTGGTCTTAGCCATATAATTTCTGCCACACACTCCACTATGCATTTCATTTAGTAGCTTAAAGGATTTGGCCTTGTCAAAAAATTTCAACACAACACAGTCTAAATTACTCCACCATAGTTCACCATTGATGATGTAATATTTGATAATATATAATTTGAGGATAGTTTCTTCATTATCAGTCAACCCCTCGAGGAATTTCATCTTTTGTAAGTAATAGATAAAATTCTTGTACTAGTCACAATCTTTCATATCACAAACATGTGATCTAACAACATCATCATCATGATTATTTGATTGGCATCTAAATTTTGTTCAGCCATTAGCTTAGCCAACCTTGACCTCTGATTGATTTGGTGATTTGAATATCAATATTAAATTATTGTATTTTGTTTATCCATATGCATCTCCTACCTGTGACTTCTTGTTGGGTGAGGATATCCTTAACTATTTGACTAAGAAAGTATGCCAAAACTATAGCTCCAACAAGATATGTTCTAAAATTATTTACATCTATAACCAATGCATATGCTTGTTTCTCAATCAAGCCATATTTCCATTCTGCAACTTGAAGAGATTTTCTAAAAAATGTGATGGGTTGTTCAAAACTCTCTTGATTCTTATGCAATAGATCTGTGGAAATATTGTGAAATGACGCAAATGAGAAGATTTGAAGTGGCCTGGAAAAATCATGGGTCCTTAGAACTGGGCCTCTTTGATTGCCTCCTTGAGCCTGCTTGATTTCTCAAAAAGCATTACTTGGCTCCTTAGTCCACTCCACTTTCTCAACCATTTTAACATCTTAGATATAAGGCGAGTAATCTCTTCCAAATTTGTAAAAACTCTTCTTAGGAAGTTAATTTAACCAAAGAATGATTGAATTTCTTTCACATTCTTTGGCTAAGGAATTTTATATATGGAAGCTACCCTTTCAAGGTCATTTCTCACTCCTTTTGACATAATCTCTCCTAACAATTTTCCTTCACTAACCCCAAAGGCACATTTCTTTCGATTTAGTGAGATTCCATATTCTAGGGCCCTGATGAAAATTTTCTCCAAGTGCATATAGTGATATTCCTCTTTCTTGAGTAAGCAGTTAATTCATCTTGGTAGATTTAAAAAATTAAATCAATGAAATCAAAAAAGGCTACATCCATAGCCCTCTAGAAATTAGTACCTGCATTATTCAAGCCAAATGGCATTTTGACATAGAAATAAAATCCCCATGGAGTAGTAAATGCAGTATTGTACTAATCAATCTCCTTCACTTTAACTTGGTTGTAACCAGAAAAAAACATCCATCATAGATAATAGCTCGTAGAAAGTCACCTTCTACAACATGGATTCCATGTTAGGTAGTGGATAGTTGTCCTTCAATGATGATATATTCATATTTCTAAAATCTACACATAACCTTATGTCACCATTATTTTTCATGTCTAGCACTAAATTAGACACCCAAGATGAGTGCCTAATAGGCTTAATAATGCTAGCATCCCTTAGCATTACAAACTCTTCTTGCATTTTTGGTGCTAAGGTGGGATTGATAGGTCTTTGTATCAACCTTTAGAAGAATCCCATGTTGAAAAAATTCCTCTCTATATGCTTTCAAGTCATCATAAGACCAAGCAAAGACATGTCTTTATTTTATTAGCAAAGAAATCAACATTGATTTGATCTTGGGATTTATTTTATTCACCATATAAATTCTTTTAGGGGCATTCTCAATCCCTATGTTTACTTCTTCCAAATCCTCTAGATGGGTGGCTGTTGTCTTGGCACTTCTCTTGTCTTATTTGTCAAAGAATCTTTCCAAGGCTACAAGGCCTTTAGGAATTTTGTTAGTCTTCAGCTGACTGACTTCATTACCAAAGATTGTGTCCTTTCAATCCACATTCTCAACAAAAGCTCTGAAATCAATCTCTTGACTCTCATACTCATCTACACATTTCAATAATCTTAAAATGTCTTCATCATCATTGAAGACTTTCCAATTCTATATATTTTTAGGGACTGAACGCCTTGTTTGTACCTCGACCTTAGAGATACCAACAAAGGTTATGTCATTAGGCCTAAGTGCATTTTTTTCTAGCAAATATGCTACTCTATTTTGACCTTTTTCCATCCAATAAATTCCAAATGCATTAAACTTCTCAATGGAATTCCAAACAATACTCCTATACAACTTCAACCCATTATTATTTGATGCATATTTAGATCTAACTTGGTATATTACCAATTTTGAATCACCAATTACCTTCGGTTTGTTTATCCCATGTTTTTCAACTAAACTTAACCCCAAAAACAAGTCCTCATATTCTGCCACATTTTTTGTGCAGACAAATGACAAGGTGAAAGAGAACTTGAGTGTATTAACATTAGGTGAAACCAATAATATACCTTCACCAGACCCTTCCTTGTAGCTTGTACCATGAAAATAAATTTTCCAAAGATCATCATTACTAGATACCTTGGTCATTTTTTATTTGCATAGGTGTAGGTAGCTAGTCACTTTCTCTTGGTAACTCTTCTACCTTGAAATAACTAATGTTAGTATCTAGAAAATGAACCATGTCATCTTCAGGAAAATCCTCAATCATGTGTGACACCTTTGATTCTCTAACCAGTTTGACATATTTTACATCAATTAGGAAGGTAGCAAAAGATATATCGCACTATATGCTACCTCCCATGGAAGCACTCCATTTTCTTGAATTTTTTTTCCATAATTTGGTGGAATTTATACCACCACCACAATCATTCTAAATTAGTTTAGTAACAATGCAACTAACCTATATGGGAGTTCATTTATCACACTAATTAGAGGGACTTCCGTAGAATCCATAGCATAACATTTTCCCTGGGTACTATTAAACTTCAATCCCATTGCTTCCATAATCTTAACTGGCATGATATTATTAGATGATCCTAATTCAATCATATTTTTCAAGAATTTTCCATCAACAATCAAGGTTACAAAAAATGGATCTATATTTTGAGGGATCTCAATGATTTCTCCCTCAACTTACTTTCCATTCTTTTATTTCTTACTCTCTTTGGGTGGAGTAGACACCACTAATTCATCATGGGTTGTAGTAGCACCATTGACAACGACTACTTCCTTTTGTTTATGTTCATCAATTCTCATCATTTCAAGCAAAGGAATAGAAAATTTTACTTGAGATAGTAATTGAAACATATCAAAAAGGGTGTATTTAGGTAGATCATTTGACATCATACCTTGTTCAGTCTTGTTCTTCTTGTGTTTCTCATCTTTTCTTTCAACTTTAGGATCGACATCCTTATTTTGAGGATCAAAATTTTGGTTTTGTGTTTTCACCTTTGCAGCAGGAGACTTGACTTCTCCATCAACCTTTGGTATCTTAGCCTTCTTTGCCTAATTTTTTTCTCCCTTTCCTTCCTTGGATTTCACTCCATCCAATTTACTATTAGATTTTGGTTCCTAGGCCTTTGCAATTTTCTCTTTGATGAAGAGGATAGCAACCTTGCCTTGGTCACCACCCAAGTTTTTATTTCTCAAATGATAGGAACCCCTTGCTTGTGTGGCCAATACTACTATCAACCTTGAAATTTCCTTATCTGAGGGTATTCTTACAGACACATCATCTTTAATTGTTTCCAATGCACACACTTCATTTCCATTTTCATTCTCTTCATCGAAGATAACTTATTGGTGATATGAATTTTCTCTTTACCTTTGGTCATCAACATCAAGTTCATGATATTTCAAATCATATGAAAAATTATTATCAACAAAATTAGAACTAATCATGATTATATTGAATTCAACATCATCATTATGAGGATAATTATAATCTCCAGGTGTATCTTAATCTACTTTCATCAATTGTGCAACTACACATTGGTGAGGAGAGTGTGGAAATTGAAAAACCATGCACCAAGGAGTTTCATAAATGAAGTTTGTAGAGTGATTTTGCAAAGGGTAAGGTGTGACCTAATCTTGTTTACCTTTCTGATTGTTTGGGACTGGCTTTGCATTCTGCCAATTGGTTTTGTAGGGGTACTCTTGGAGCCTTTTAGGATTTTCATTCTTCTAAAAATACTTCTTTGTTATTTCCAAGCCCCTTATAAGTTTTAGCCACAATATATTTTCTATCTTTGAGGGTATTCATCACATTATCCCACATCTCATTATAAGTGGGATTTGAGCTAAAATCCTTTTCTTGTCTATCTTTGAGATTCTTTAGGATTTTAACATCATCTCTTCTTCCCACTTTACGTAAATCTCTCTTATTAATTTCAATGTGCAGAGCAATTTCGAAAGAGTCCCTCAAAGTTTAAGGGTCTTTATCTGTCAAGTTCTAAGTCATCTTAGCATCAAATGCATTAAAATAAGTAATGAGGAATACTAAATCATTAAACCTAAATTTTTGTGGCAATCTATTCATAGGCTTTTGGAATTTGATGCTAGAATTAGATACCATCTCATTATGTCATTTAGTGATGCTACTGAGTTCATTGAGCATAAAACTATGATTAGTGTTATCTCCATATTTATCTCTAAAAATTCTCTTAAACTCATCCCATGAGCCAATGCTACCATCCGATAAACCTCTATACCAATCCATGGCATCCTTTGTCAAATATTGCATGAAAAATTTGATAACCACATCCTCATGTTCTACCTCAAAATCATCAAGCATATTTAGAAAAACCCTTAAGTAATCCTCCCCAGATATTGTGTTATTTACAATAAACTTTCTCAACACAACCTTGATATCATTGTAAATGGGATTTGGGAATCTAGGAATTCCATTGAAGCATAAATTTCTATACCTTTCCAATTGCATAGGCCATTTATGAAGTTGATTCTCTTTTTCCTCATTATTTTTCAATCTTCGCCACCTCCTCTATTATGATCCATGTTTCTATTACTAAATTGATTGTGGGTACAATCATTACCACTTGTATTCAAATATTTGGAGTTAGGGGTGGACTTATCTATATTAATAGAAGTCTTCCCACCTTCTGTGGGTGTAGGATTTGTTCTGAAATGAGAGGGATCTTGTGAACTAGATGCTATGCAACCATCTGTTGAATATGAATTCTTCAAGAATTGAATCTTTCTCTTCATACCAACATTAGTCACAATGATGTGCATATTCTATAATTAACTTTGTAGATCCTCATTCTCCTACCTTAATTGATCTACTTTAGACTCAGATTTAGGGGGCAAAGGAGGATTTTCAGATGTATATTTTTATTGATGGTTACATTCTTCATGGGATGTTTTACTTTATCAACTGGTGGGTTGGAAGTATTTGCAGTAGGGTGTGGGGCAATAGTATTGGTGAATTTTGATTCAATCTGAGTATTGTTAGTGGTATCTTTTACAGAGTCGGGCTGAATCTTCTTGCCAAGGATCTCAGATACAATAGGACCTATGGTAATTGGTTCGGTTTCTTGTTGGTTCAAGAATCTCATCTGATCCAACTGTCTTATTAATGTGTCCCTTTCAATCATGGCATTTACTTTCTTCTTCTCTCTTTCCTTATCCGTGTTTCTTCTTATCTCATCCTAGATATTAAGCTCTCTTCTAAGAGCATTAATGTTTCCAAAAAATTCATCAGGATCTGGAAGAGTAATCTTTGAAGTAGAAGACTCTTCAAAATCTATTAGGTTTTGGGCTTCTTCATTAGATCCAATTAAAAAATCAAGTGGTAAAGGGGAATATCCATAGGGTGCAGGAGGGAGAATGCCACCAAAAATAGTAGCATTGTGGTGAGGTAAAAATAACCTCATCATAATAACCATCTAAAAAGTTTATTCTTACAAGCTCAAACCTAAGTCTGTGGCAATTTATTAAACTTTAGGAGAAATAATTACTTATTTTAAAGGAAAATTATGTAAACTTTCTTTCTTATGATCAATTGTGAAAATTTGCTAATGCAGGTTTAATGGGTTGACTTGAGTGGTTTTGTAGGGAATAATCGGTCATCTAGCAGTTGTTACAAATGTTGAACCAGCACATGCCTTAAGCATGGTAAAGGATATATGCTGCGAACCTGCTTCTAAACATTGGGAGGATGAACCAAAGATTTAGTTTTTGTTTCTTTAATTTATGTTATCAAATAATTCATGGCTCGTCTCGAGCCTTCTATATGTTTATGAGCTTTAAATACTTGAAATTTAGTTTTAAGTTGCTGAATAATTTTTCAATGGCTATCCACACCATCTAGAATCTAGGATTTAGTTATAAGTCATCTATAAAAATGTAACTTCAAATGATATACGAGAGACAACATGATAACATTATGTTGTATATATGATTTTTGAGTACTGATGAATGAAAGAAATTTCTTCTGTTACTTACTAAGTTGTTGAACTATGAATGATGATAACTATTTGTAATGGAAAGACTCCATAATCTATAGTTTATTTGATTTGAGAATAAAGTGTTGACCCACAAGCTGGCCACTTGAGGGAAGTTATCTTAAATAGATAAGTATTTTACTATTATGTCATGTTATTTGTTAAAATAGATAATTGTATAGTAGGAAGTAACTAAATTTTTTGAGATTCGAGTTTAAAGTTTCAGAGCACCATTGTTTAGTTAGTTTGAGTTACTTTTCATAGTTGTTATAATCTTTAACTATTTAAAAAGATGTTTCATAGTTTGTTCACTTATTTCTCTACTTCCGTAGTATATCAGTTGTTCAGTTTGCTTGTTTCCATGCTTTCTAGTTTAGTCGTGATGTTTTCTAAATTAGTTTTTTTATGCTTTCTAGCTTAGTATTTCTATTTTTTTTTAGAAAAAATTGTTTTCCATCTAAGAATTTAAATGGCCTTAGATTAAAATTGATTTCAAAAGTTTAAAGAGAAACAAAAAATATAAAATGAGTTATCCAAATCATCTTCCTCTGCAAACTGCCTTGGACATTGCCCGATCGACTAATTGACATTCTATATTCTAAAGTAGTAGGACCTAATGATATCCTATCACTTTTTGGTGCCATTGTCAGGGACTCAAATAGCCTTTGTGATTAAGTGTTACTAGGAGATGGTTTTGATATATTATATGCCAAAAATTGTTTTGTCGGCTTCCTCTTCTACATGGTCAGGAAAAGAGTCCCTCATGGACGATTTATACCAAATACCCCCCAAAATACATACCAATCATACCTAGGGGAGCCGAAGGCTCATACGACCACACTTCTAAAGAATTATTTGAGCCTATCCCACCTGAGGCTTTCCACTATTTACTTGACGAGCAACTAGCAGAACAACCAGTCATAGAGGAAGTTGTCTTTGAGGAACAAACTTCTCCAAAAATCATGGGAGATTGTAGAGTTGAACCTAACCACAGTGAACCTCAGTGCCCTCCTAGAACATTTACTTATCCTATTACCTTGGATGTAGATGATGATACTACAATGAAGAACATTTCTCCAAATTTCCTTCCAACCTTCCATGGCTTGTCCTCGAAAGACCCAAAAAAATTTCTCTTTGAATTTAAGGTCTTATGTCAAACATATGACTATAAAAACAATAACCAAAAGCTGAATCTTTTCCCTTTTACTCTAAAGGATTCAATAATGCATTGGTTTATGGGATTGGGTTTTGGTAGTATAACATCCTAGGGAGAAATGGAGAATGTTTTCTTGCAAAAATACCAGAGCTAATGTAGGTTGAATGACTGGAAGGAAGAGTTGTTTAGACTGAGACAAAATGAGGATGAGAGTTTAGAGATTATCTTGATAGGTTCCTTCTCCTCTCTAAAAGATGTGGAGAATTGACCATTAGTGCTGAGATTCTCAAAACAATTTTTCTTAAAGGTCTTGATAATAAAACTAAAATAAATCTTGATTTGATGGGGAAAGGTGATGTATCTCAACTAACCCTTGAGGAAATATATGAGTTATGTTGGAATTTCTCCTCTACTCGGGGAGGAATCCGCAAAACTAATATTTTTAAAGGATCTAATGAGATAGGTAAGCTCCATGAAGAAATAGAAAATATGAAAACAAACATTCTCATTCAGTTGAATACCACATTAGATGGTATACAAGCTATAACTCGCAACCCAGAGACCTTGTCAATTTATTGTCCCAGGTGTCAAAATAAACACCCATTGCACGAGTGTTTGTTAGATAAAGTAAATGTTTGTCAACTTTATGAGAAAAACCATTTAGGTTGAAGAAGAGATAAATGCCTTAAACAAAAATCAAGGTGGTAATTTATTTAATGGAAAAAATTCCAATCCTGCATGGAGACCACAAAGTAACTGGGTTCATAATCAATGGAATCCATCTTGGAATCAGTCACCTCCACCTCAACCTAACTCAGGAGCTCCTTATTGGGGATCCCCCGAATGGGAAAACCAAACATGGGGAAATCAGTAGTGGTTGAATCAACCACAAGAACAATGGTACCAACAACATGTTGCCCCTCAATGGAATCAGGAACAAAACCAATTTTATACTAAACCCAAGAGGAAGCAACAACAAAATTTGTTACCTCCAGCTCAAAACCCTACTTTGAATGAGTAGGTGAACCAACTTCAGCTTCCAGCACAACTGCTTCCCAACCCTAAGAATAATCATTAGAATATGCTAGTCTATTATACCAAACATGACAATGTTATAGGAATCAATGCGATACACTTCGGAAATGTGCAATTTCACTTTGGTTGAACTCTTCAACCTCCAACTATTGAAGAGATAGTGGAGGAACATGAGCCTAAAAGTCCAACCAAAGACACATCGTCTAATCAAGATACCACTACCAAAGAAAAACAACCTTTTTCAGCAACAGGAGTTGTTGACTTGTCTTAGGGGGAGGAAGGTTAGTCCTTGAGTCAACATAGGAATGATCCCATTCCAAAGGATAAAATGATGACACCATATCCAAAACATTTAAAGTCAACAACTCCATAAGATACTCCAGAAGTATCCATGTCTTCAGAAACTGTGTTAATTTAGGAGATTAAGCAACTACAAATTGAATTTCCTTTATTGCAAGCAATAAAGGAAATTCTTGAGTTAAACTAGTTAGTCAAACAACTATGTATTAAAACATCAGGTAAGAAGCCAAAGAAAATAAATATCGTTCATATTGATGGTTATTTAGGTGATTTTCTGTCTAGAAAGTCTATTGCTCAACAATAAATACGATGATCCTGGGAGCCCACTTATAACTGTTACAATCAACGATGTAGCAATACCAAACACACTAGTGGATCTTGGGGTAGCTATTAATGTGATGATTGTGGATGTAATGGAAAAGTTAGGACTAACTGATTTACGTCCTACTGTAGACACATAAAAATGACCAAGGCCTACAAGCAACATTTTACCACCTTTCGTCATAACATGATTATAACTTTGTAATTATGTTTCTAACCCACATTCAGCTATTAATTAAATAATTTATAAGTTTTTAATTAATTCATGATCTTTCATTCTTCATGATTATTAAAAAAATAAATCTTATTTATTTATTTAATGTGTCACTAATTATCAAAGTCTTCTTACAATTGAATAAAGTCTCATTTATTTAATTAATCCTTATCATGAATGTCCCCCTGATTATTAAATAAGTATATTTTAATATATTTATTCAATATGTCACTAATTCCTAAATCCTCTCATAATTAAATAGATTCATTAATTTATTTAATTAATTAACTGTCTCTTCTAAATTAAATAATTATTATTAATTATTTAATTGCCTTATGTGACATTTCCCTCTTTTTAAATAAAATAATTTATTTAAAAATGACTTCACATTTGTTAACTGATTCTTCTTTTAGTAATTAATTGCAAAAATCAATTACTCATTATCTCACAAATCCATATTTTGAAATAATTTAATTCAAAAATGGAATTATTCTTCTAAATATCAAGTAATTGCTAAAATTACTGATTTTCTAAAAATCTCATCTCCTTATCTCTTTATTTTTACTAATTTCATCTCAAGGTCACGTTTATTCTCCATCATTTATTTAATTTCTTAAATTAAATCTTGTCCACACATTTAGGAATTGTTTCCCTTACCCTAATTGAGAGTTGTCACTTTGAATCTTGACCTTTGATTCTAGGGAATTTCTCAATATCTCTCTTATCCGTCCATTCAAGATTGCATTTTCTATAAAAGGACAATCTTGATCTCATTTTTGGCTATTTCTTATTGTTTTGGGTAATCGCATTATTGTCATCTTCTATTATTATATCATCTTTTAGGCTTATTAATAACTTCCATACTAGAATTTAAATTTCTATTTTGCATAGATTTTTTAAAGAAATCCTTCAAAGCTTTGTCTAGGGCTAGATATTTAGAGTTTTCTCACATACACAATTTGATGGCATTCATTATCATAGCAAAAACAAGGAGGTGCAATGGAAATCAGCCATGGAGTATAGAAATGGGTGAGATCTTTCTAGTTTCTTCCATTTCTTATTATTTCTCCTTTGCATTCAATTGCTTGATGATTCTATTGATATACATGTGTTACTAACCTAGTTTGGACCTTGTAGAAAATATACATCATTACATTGGTCAACCCAACACATTAACACATTTTTTACAGGTTCTCGAATGGGCTTAGATTTGTTTTTGTAGGTACATAGTACAAAATGACACAACTGCCAGCCTACGTGACACTTGTGCTCTATCGCACTGCATTTACGCTAGTGAACAACACATATGACCTGTAGCAATGCATACGAGCTCACGAACGATGTATTCAACATGATGCAATGCATTTGACAGAACCCAAATTACATCTGCTCTACCGAGCCGCATTTGCTCTGCTGAGCCGCATTTGCTCTACCGAGCCACATCTGCTCTGCTAAGTCGCATCCACTATTTTCACACCGCAAATGATTGGTTAATTTCATTTTTTTTTTAATCTGGATCGGATGCGACCGCGACCAGTTATTTTAGTGATGTATGGGGAATAAAATGAACCAATCCTAGGATAACCACTTTAATTTGGAATTTATCAATCCTAGGATAGTCACCAATTTTTTGTATTTTTTTTGGTTAAAATGAATCTCATGCTTGTTGTGAAGTAACATCTTCACTTATTGTAGAAAATTGTCATTTGGGTTTAAAACTGAACCATTTGTTTGTTGTGCTTACAAGGTAATAGGTATATGCTCTCCCCTTTCCTAGGTGATAAAAAAACCAGACTTACCCATTTTATATTTATGCATTTTTATGTTTTATTAAATCCTTTAGAAGGCCTGCCATAGCGGGAAAAAGTACTCACCCTACGGGAATGACCTAAGTGGGAACAACCAAAGCTAGGTTTTCCGACCCACTATAATCAAAAGTGAATTTTGGGGAAACACATATTCAACGGAAGTGGCAAGATAGCCATCCCCAAAATATTTGTTCGAAAGATTGGGAGGTCTCCTAAGGGAGTTTATCTATTTCCATGCCGAATGAAAACCTTTACTACAAACCATAGTGTAGAAAGCTAACCGTGTCAGTATCTAGACATTGTTTCAATAACAGTGCAAGGGGAGGGAATAATCTACCCCCAAGACACTCACCATATAATTGCCACAGATTGTTTGCTTAGGGGATTGAGAAATCTAACCTTGAGTATGCACCTGGAAAACACAAAAAAATGGGTGCCCTCTAGGGGGTGACACGGTTGTGTGAGCCGACGTGATTTTAAGCTGTGGGTTGTTATTGCTATGATGACCCTTTGACTATTAAGAGTGACTTTGCTTGAAGTGTCTTTTTGTTCAAATACCAATAAAAACCAAAAAGGGTCATGCTCAATCCTTGAACATACACTCAATGTCTTAGATTCTATGTCTTGCCAAAATCAATGAACTTCAACAATCTAAACATCAACAATCTAGGTCCAAACTTGTCAAATATGCAAAGCTATTTTCTTTTTTCCAAAAATTTTCTTCATGCGACGCAAGCACTCTGTCAAACCGTAATCACAATATTTTGACCCGAAATTGCTCTGATGGGTTGCATTCAAAACATCTTGAGACACATTCGCTATGATGAGCCTCAATTGAAACACACAGGGCCACATTTTGCATTATGAAATCACATTTTCTGTGTCACGCCACATTTTCTAGTATCAAACCACATCCACTGTACCACACCGCATTTGCCAGTTCAAACTGCTTTCACTATGCTAAGTCACATTTGCCAGTCCAAAAACCACATTCATCATTCCGATACACATATGCTCTATCGTGCCACATTCGTTGTGATTCATTTGCAAATAATTTCAAACCATCTTCTCACTATCAAAACTGAAAGTCCACAACTTGTCTTTAATTCAATCAAGTCTTCCTTCACTATTATAGTTCAAACCAGACTCTGTATTGCTCATTTTCCCTTAAAAAATTACATTATAGGTATCATTTTTTAGGATCACAATAGGAGTCCATTTCCATTTCTAGTCCATTAGATTGCATTGGTAACTTCACCATCTCCTTAGGCACTTAATTTTTCAGATTTTAGGAGTTGAATCTTACCATTCATTGTCAAAACCTTGCATTCAGTAGTAGGTTACCATTGGACCCAATTAACTTTTGTCATTTAGTCAAAGATTTTATGAATTATTTCCCTCGCAATAGTCTAGTGTGGAAACTTTACTTTGGTCCTCTTTTAGTCCTTTTATGGTCTATTGGTCTTCCAAACTTGAATCATTGCAAAAACTTTGTTTGCTCAATTTTTCCTCCTTAGATCCCTCAATAGTAAGTACATCTTAGGCTCCTTTAGTTACATATCATTTAGCATCTCCATTTTTGTGTCATACCATTTGCATTCAAAAGTCTTTAGCCTCTTTTTTGGTCTCACTTGCATTTCATAGCATTCCTTAAAAAACCAAAAAAACATAGTGTCATACTTAGATCATTCTCTGCATCATCCCAAAGTTGAGAATTTTTTTTATAGTTGGAACTCGATTACATAAAAATAAAAGACTCATGGATTCCTTTGGACAAGACACCAACTTTCTTGAATTTTCAACTGGCATGAATTATTTCCCTAATGCCACGAACAATCCTTGTTATGACATGGGAAATTCCAACATCAATCCTTTCAGTGAAATGAACATCCCACCATCTCCATCACATATTTTTTAACCATTTATCCGACGGGATCAAAATGGGGAAGTCTTTGAAGAAAACTTATTAGTTGCTGCTCAACACCCAGAAGTTGTTGATTTTGTGGAAGTAGTCTTAAATGACTCTTCTAGATTCCTAGCTATGCTCCTTGACCAAGGGGCTAAGTAACCAAATGGATTTGATCTTGACACTCTTAGATAAACATCTCCAAATCCATCATCACACAATCCTTCCATGGGAGTCTCTTCACAAAATGTCATCAACACCATCAATGCTACCTCCCTTGGTCACGCTACCACAACTAGCACTACATCACAATCCATCCCCCAACAAACATCCACCATCCCTTCACAAACAATGGGTATAACCACTTCAAAACTCTTTGGAACTACATCTAATTCCATGAGTACATCAAAAAACCTGTTATTAGGTTCTTCCAATGCTATGGCAACCAACTCATCCAACCCTTTTGGAAGAAATAAACGAAGAGTTGTCATACAAGGCACCCAACCTAATCCCTCACAAATTAATACCAATATTCCTATGGGCCAAAACACCAACATTCCTCATGGTCATAATTTATTATTTGGGCAAGGCAATCAAGGCCCTCAATCCTTCACCCCATTTGGGCAACAAAAAGCTCAAAATCATCAAGGCCCTCAATCCTTCACCCCATTTGGGCATCAAAAAGCTCAAAATCAACAAGGCCCTCAATCATTCACTCAATATGGACATCAACAAACTCAAAACCAACGAGGTCTTTAAATCCATTCCAACATGCCAAGATCTCACATCCCCACTTATGCCTCTCAAGTTCATACACAACAATACATTCCTCATCAAAAAAATCATTTCCAACAATCGCATAATCAAAAAACTCATTTTTATAACCAACAACCAATTCCAAATTAAGACATCTCATCACAATAACTGGGGACTCAAGCTGTCCCTATCACCAACATGAGTGATGCTAGCAACCATCCCATCGTGGAAGCACTCACACTCCAACTTGCTGCTCTTCAAACATAAGTGGAGACCTTGAAACAATCAACCAAAAATTCATACATGTCACATGACTTGTGTCCATATCCATTTGACACAAACTTGTATATGCCACCCTTTGCTCATAGATATGTGGTACCTCATTTGCCCAAAGACAAAGGCAAAACAATCCCGATTGAACACATAAGAGAATTCACCACTAGTTGCATGCACATTGCATATTAGAAAACCTTTCTCATGAGACTTTTTTCTAGAAGTCTCATAGGTCATGCACTATAATGGTTCTCGCTATTTCCTAAGGGAATCAAAACATGGGATGAATTGGCAAACAAGTTTGTTGAAAACTATGCCTATAACATTGACACGGATATCGAAATTGCCTCCTTATGAAAACTTACCCAAGAGGATGTAGCAGAGACCTTTATTCCATTCTTTCAAAGATGGAGAACCTTAGCAAGCAGATGTCTGATTGAAATACCTGAAAAGGAGAAAGTCACCATGTTTGTACAAACTCTCCTCAGACCACTAAGGTATGGCTTACAAGTCTATTGTTGCATCACCTTTTTTGACCTTGTTGAAAAGGGTAATCAACTTGAGAAAGCCTTGATCACCAAAGGTGAATTAAAATATGGCAAAAAAACCATCAACACCACCACAAATAATAACCCAAGTAGCTGAAACGACAAAAACAAATACTGGGTTAAGAACAAGCATATCACAAATGATAGTGTAGTTGATGCAAAAATCGTCAATGGAATAGGTCATGTACTCACAATCAAAGGAGAAAAAAATCAAAATGCACTTGTAACTAAACTGACACAAATTGCCAATGCTATGCAAAGAAATCATGCACAAACTAATCAAAGGCAGTTGCGTCAACCCCGACAATTCTAAAAACGCATATACACCCCTTTGGATGAACCTATTGAAATTGTCTTGAAGAAAATTCTTCAAAACGACATCATAAAACTGGAAGAGCCAAAATCGTATGACCCTAGTCAGTTCAAGCTGTCATGGTGGGATGACAGTGAATTTTCTGATTACCACCATGCCAAAGGGCACAAAACTTCCTCTTGTCATCAGTTGTGAAATATGGTACAAGACCTCATTGAGAACTTCACCATTGAGTTAGGTGGTCAATCATTTACATCTAATGCGGATCATACTATCCACAAAAACCCAATGCAGGATAATGGTAAAGCTTCCTCATCTGGCACAAAGAATACCAACAATCAAGCCAACCACATCCGTCCAACCTACAATACTATTCATCCTGCATACAATTATCTCGGTGGTACCATCATTAAAAATCTTTGCGCTATTGATGAAGATAAATGTGTTAATACCATTTCCATTAAAAAGGCCCCAGACTGCAATGCCACCACGCATAAAGGTAAGGTCACTATCCCAAGTCCCTTTGCATGCCAACCTAAAATCACCATACCTGGTCCATCCTCCAGATAGTCAAACCCAAAACCGAAGTACAACATTATTGAGCAATTGAATAAAATACCAGCTCAAATATCCATTCTCGAACTGCTCCATATCTCACCCACACATAAATCCATCTTGGATAAAGTCTTGCAAGAGTCATCTGTCCCAACCAACATTGATGTCAACCACTTTAAGACTATGGTCGGATATCTAAATTCTCCTCATCACATCACCTTTTCAGACAGTGACTATTCCTCACCCAAACCATCCCATAATGATTCCCTTCACATTGAGGTTTTTGTCCACAAGCATAAGGTTAGACGAGTCTTAGTAGATGGTGGAGTAGGATTGAACATTTTCTCTCTAAAATTGGTTAAAGCTCTTGGTTTCTTTGATGCATGTGTAGATGCTAGCAAGAGCATTGTCATCAAGGCATACGATGATGAAGAATGCACTTCTAAAGGCATCATTACAATTCCACTTCGGGTAGGACTAGTTATCATAGATACAATATGCCAGGTCCTGGATTGTGAAATACATTATAATATCCTACTTGGTCACCCATGGATTCATGCTCTAAAGGCCATTCCATCCACATACCACCAATGCCTGAGATTCCCTTTTGATGGTACTAAAATCATTATTTTAGGGGATCTTGATCCATTTCAATACTGTACCAATCTGTGAGCTACTGCTGAGCACCAGGTACCCATCAATTGAGAAGCCTCAACCTCCAATTTATCCAAAATACATTGACCCATCTTTACTTACCAAATCATGCATCCCATCACCTTCTACCACACCATCTTCCTCGACCTCCATACCAAGTAAAGACTTTCAGATCCAGGACCTTGGCTTTGGAGAATTCAAATTGAATACAACTTATTGTATCACCACAATACTAAAGCTGCCTAAAGTCTATGGAAGATAATTCTTTGGAGTTGAGCCCAAAAAAAATTTGAAGGTTCCACCAAAAATTATTTTTACACTATGGGGCGATATGGGTAATGAAGTCATTATCAACATAGATAGTTGGATCTACAAAGACCCAGCAGAGTTATCTCCACTATCGCTACATCTCTATGGAAAATGCTATGATATATGCAAAGCCCTAGGTTTTGATGTCACAAGCAGCCTTGGAAGGGACAAAAATGGAAGGAGGGAACCTATCATCATGACCACAAGACCAAGGTACATAGGGCTAGGATTTGACCAATTCACAATTGACGATCAACTCACCCATGAAATTTCAAGTAAGGACGTAATGGGTATAGAAAGTGTCGAGACATGTGAAGAATCCCTTACCGAAACTGACTCAAATGAATGGGAATGGGAATCTGAAAAAACCCTAAGTGACTATGATATTGACAAACTATTCCTAGATCCTGGTCAACTCCCTTTTGAAGAACGATTCCTCCAGGAATATAGCATTGACCCTATCGACCGACGTTCCAAAAATAAGGAATGGGTAAGCATTCCTTGGAATCCGGAAGAACATAAGGTGTCATTGGCAACATTTTAATCATCCCACCCCATTCCTGAGCCCACCCATGAGCCTAACCTACCTGAGCCCACTATCCATACTTTTGAAATGCCAACCACTAGTCACGATGTTGATAATTTTATCCGATATTATGATTTTGAATTTGATTCATCTGACTCAGAATATGATCCATCTATCGCATCTGACATGGAATTTGAAATTGAAAACTTGGCCTTTACACTTGAGGCTTCAATTTTCACACTTTCTGCATCCTCCCCATTCTTCACCAACATTGACGATGGGATCCCTCTTGTCTACCCACAAATGATTGAATGGGACCAACAAGATCCACTAGTGATGGACATTTTTCAGAATGATGAGGTAATCACATAACTCATGGGGCTCCGTGAAGGTGTTCTATGGGGTGATCACAAAATAGGGTTTTCCATTGATCTAGGTTATGCAGCTTATTTCAAGGAGATTGTGGAATCCTCCAGTCGCAAAAATACAAAGAATAAAAAAGAAAAAGAAATGTCTTTAGGTGAAAACACAAGGCAACTTCTGATAGTAAAATAGTAAAAACAAAGGACGTATCCGAAGGTGAAAACCTCTCTGAGGCGCCTAAGGATGGAGGATTGGAATTTCTTCCCATAACACAGGAAAAATCAGCTATGCTCATTGAAGACACAATGGAATTTAACATAGCCACACTAAAGAATCCCAAAATGATTC
The DNA here is from genome assembly GCA_007115665.2 of Sequoiadendron giganteum. Lineage (NCBI taxonomy): Eukaryota > Viridiplantae > Streptophyta > Pinopsida > Cupressales > Cupressaceae > Sequoiadendron > Sequoiadendron giganteum. Next base: position 229,528,847 of record CM021101.1, on the reverse strand, counting down.
TCTTGGCCACATCACTTTCAGAGGAAGAAAAACCCGAATTTCAACAATTCTTCATAGACAGGAAAGTTAACTTCGCATTGTCATATGCTAACATGCTAGGCCTTGATCCTGAATTGGTATTATATCATCTTCCTTTAATCTGAGGAATCAAGCCAGTCAAAATAAAGTTGCACAAAATGCATCCACAGATTGCACTACTAGTAAAAGCTGAATTAAAAAAGTTACTGGATGCTAAGTTCATAAGGTCAATAGACTATGCAGATTGGATATCCAACTCTGTCCCTGTTACAATGCCAAACAAAAAAATTCATATCTCTACAGATTTCAAAGATTTGAATAAGGCTTGCCCATAGGACGACTTCCCCTTACCGAATATAGATATGATTGTTGATCTCATGACAGGGTATGAGATGCTATCTCTCATGGATGGTTTCTTAGGCTATAACCAAATCCGAATTGCAATAGAAGATCAACATAAAATGACATTCACCTACCCATGGGGAACATACTATTGGAATGTCATGCCTTTTGGCTTAAAGAATGCAGGCGCCACATACCAGAGGGCTATGACAACAATATTTCATGAAATTAGGCATATCCTAATGGAAGATTATGTGGATGACCTATTGGAAAAATATTTGACAAGGAAAGATCATCTCAAAGTCCTAGACAAAATATTTAGATGGCTTGAGGATTACAAGGATTTTTTGAACCGAAATAATTGTGTCTTTGGAGTCACTTCAGGCAAGCTGTTGGGATACATAGTTTTGTGGCGAGGCATTGAGGTTGATCGCACAAAAGTAAAAGAAATTCTAGACATGCCTCCACCAAAAGGAATCAATGAGTTGTGAACACTCCAGGGCAAATTGCAGTCTATTCACTGCTTCATCGCACAGTTGGCAAACAAGTGTCAACCATTCCAATATTTTCTATGCAAAATAATTCCCTTTGTATGGACAAAGAAGTACCACATAGCCTTCAAAAAATTTAAGGAATATCTATTGACACCACAAGTCCTAGTGCCGCCTATTGAAGGCAACCCATTGATTTTGTATGTCTCCACAACTACAAATGCACTGGGGGCATTATTGGCACAAAATGATAATGAAGAGAAAGAATGAGCCATTTACTACATCAGTCGCACACTGATAGGATATGAGCTCAACTACACAACCATTGAATGGGAATGCCTTGCAGTTGTCTTTGCGGTGTAGAAACTAAGACACTATATGTTGAGCCATCAAAAAAATTTGGTAGCTAAGATTGACCCACTAAAATATCTCCCGAGTCGAGTAGCATTGGCAGGTCGCTTGGCGAAGTGGGTCATGAAATTAAGCAAGTATGACATAAAATATGTAGAGCACAAGGAAATAAAAGGTCAAGTAATAGTAGATCAACTGGTATATGCACAAATCCAAGCCACTCATCTACTGATAACTTATTTTCCTGACTAGTCTATCTTTCACATAGAACCAGCTTTACCATAGAAACTATACTTTGATGGGTCCCACATTGGTCACGACTCAAGAGATGGCATATTATTTATCACACCACAAGGGGATTCAATTCCTAAATCATTTCAGATCACCTTCCCTTGTACAAATAATATTGCAGAATATGAGGCATTGATCACAGGTCTTAAGATAGAAATTCAATGGAAAATTCAGACATTGCTCGTATTCGGCTATTCTCAGTTAGTCATCAACCAAGTGAATCATGATTATGACACATAAGATGAAAATTTGCTTCCTTACAAGCACATGGTGGATAGTTTCCTAATGAATTTAAAAATGATTGCATTTGAACAAATCCCAAGGACATAAAATAAAGCAGCTGATGAAATGGCTACCATTGGATCTCTCTTAGATATCCCTAAGAATGTGTCACAATTTGAATTCTTAGTGGAACAACTTTTGATGCTTGCATACAATATTCCAGAGTCAAAAATGGTTTGTGATATTGTTGGTCCCAGTTCACCTTGGTATCAAGACGTCTATGACTATCTTAAATCCCAAATCCTCCCACCCAACCTTTCCAACAACCCAAGAAACTCCTTTATCCAAAAGCGGCTAGACATACCATTGTCAGTGATACCCTATATCGTTGTGGCTTTGATAACACCCTTCTTCACTATCACGACATTGATGAAGCCCAAAAAAATTTATGCGAAGTGCATGAGGGTATATGTGGATCTCATTTGATTGGTCCAACATTAGCTTGAAAAGTCACTAGACTTGGATACTACTTGCTGACATTGGAAAAAGATTCTCTTCAGTTTATCATAACATGTCAAAAATTCTAGGTGCATAGTGACCTAATTCATGCACCTGCACAAGAACTGAGACCAATCACTTCTCCATGGAATTTCACACAATGGGGACTCGATCTCATGGGAAAGATCCATCCATCCTCTTCCAATGAACATAAATTCATAATCACCGCCACTTAGTACTTTACTAAGTGGATTGAAGTCATCCCTCTCACTTACATCATCGGTAAGAAAATATCCAAGTTTATTCTAAATTACATCATCTGTCGATATGGTGTCCCACAATCCATCATCACACATAACAAAATTCCATTCAAAAATTAGAACGTTCGTGAGCTTTGTGAGCGATTCAACATCCAACACCATTTTTCCACCCCATATTACCCACAAGGTAATGACCAAGTTGAGGCATCAAATAAAAAAATTCTTCACATACTCAAGAAGACCATCAACAACGCAAGTTGAGATTGGCATGGACAACTTAATCCTCCTTTACGGGCCTATCGTACCAACAGTCGTACCCTCACTGGAGCCACTCCATTTTCCCTATTCTACGGATCAGAGGCCATATTTCCCATTGAGGTTGAAATTCCTTCTCTCTGATTCTCCTTGAAAGGAATGATTGATGATGAAGAGTACAGACAGTCTCGCCTACATGAGCTAGAAACGTTACAAGAAAGGTGACAAAATTCCTTAAATCATTTGCAGGCATATAAAAATCGTCTCTGCCAAAGGTATAACAAAAGAGTAATGGTGAGAAAGTTTGAAATCGGTGACTTGGTTCTCATGTAGAACCCTAGAAATCAGGTGGACAATGAAAAGCCCAAATTTTTTGAGGCTAATTGGCTTGGTCCTTATATCATTATTGTTGCATTTGGTTCTGAAGCTTCTCAGTTGGGCATACCTGATGGAGAATAGATGACAGAACCCATCAAAAACTTACATCTAAGAAATTTGTACACATAGCATCAGAGAGATGGGCTAAAAACCTACAAAATACAAAAAAATTGAAAATAGAAAAAATCATCCCTTGATGAAAACCTAGAAAACAGGCGTCTTGGTGACATCAAAAAAATAATAATAAAAAATTGGAAAAAATAGTAAAAAGAAATGAATTCATCCAATAGTGAAAACCTAGGAAATAGGTAATTTGGATAAGTACCATGGTAAAAATCCAGCAAACAGGCTCCATGCGTAGTCGATCATTGCTAAGCCATCTATTGTTACTCAAATTGACCTTTATCCATTTTTTATAATCACAAAGGCCTGACACATTCATGACATTTGTCCTAAGTCTTGTTGATTCTGGCCATGGTTAGCATTTGGTTGACATCATCCCTCGCCTATCCTCGCCTTTTGTCTGCCTATCTCCATATTATTTGACTAAGGTAATCCTCGATCTTTCAAGGGAAAAGACTTGTATCATGTAACTGTAGGGGGTGTCGCACATGATATCACATTCTGAAAAAGTCTTGAAAAAATTCTAAAAATCTGAAAAAAGTCTTGAAAACAATCCTAAAAATTTCAAAAATTCTTGAAAAACTCCTAAAAATTTGAAAAATTCTTGACAAAAGTCTTAAAATTTTTAAAATGTCTTGAGAAAATCCAAAATAAAGTCAAATTCAATCTGATCAATTCAATCGATCATGTCAATCAATCTTTTGTCCAAATCCAAACTACGTTGTCTCTACGCATTTTCTACATAGGCAAGATTCATCTTTTGAATCTCCGAGACAGTAGGTCAGTGTTTCTAAGTTTGTCAAAATAAAATCATGATTCAATCTTCTATCTTTTGGACAGGGTCATTGGTTGTGTCGAACTACAAGGTCTCTTAGCACACGATGTAGGCAAGGCCATCAATTGATGAGCCCCCGAGGCAGCACTAGAACTGTCCATTAGGGTTCGTGGCACAACATTTTCACACATGTCAAACTATCTTCAAATCAAGAAAATCTTATGTCAATCTCGAGCTATCAGTCTATTGAAAATCTGGCTCATTAGTACTTTCGGTCAATTCTACATGTTAGCAATAAATGTAGTAAAAATCATATTAAGACAATTTATCATGGCAAAATTTTGGGTTCCTCTTAAGAGGTGTCCTTCTGAAGCACAACTCTCATCATTTTTTTTATGCTTGTGGATGTGTCCTTTGTAAGCATCATCGTCATCATCTAGTATTTTGATGGATTCTCCTAACTCCAAGAATCGATCTCCTAGATATCAACATCATTTAGGATGTGTCCTCCCTGAATTTGATATCGCTCGACATTTGGAAAAACTTGACATTAAAACACTTGGCAAACATTTGGCAAACTTTTTTCTTTCTTTTGATGATTATCATGATATTAGTTCCTTATGTCTTAGAAACCACGACATATCATGATGATTATCCTTATATTCTTATCACTCTACTATTAATTTTCTTTAGGATGTCCTGACTTCAAGATTTAGAGAAGCAACGACGTAGTACGATGATTTTATTGTCTGTTTTCTTTACTATCATGTGGCTAGTTTCTCAGGGATGTCCTAACATCAGGATCTAGAGATGCAATGACATCACATGATTGGTTTTTTTTTGGCGGTTGGTCATGAAAAAGTGACTAGGGGAAATTGTGTTCCTTGTATGGGTCATGATCATCCTTGTTTGCGACTGTTGATCTACATGATGGTTCGACCTTGCATGATATTGATCTGTCATATCATAGTATTTGTCGGCCATCATGACATTTTCGCCCAATGATGATTAAAGAGCAATAACTAGGATAGTACTATGGAAAAGCTTTGAAGGATTTTAATTTGTGCACTAACATGCATATCTTTCTTCACACTAACATCGATCTTCACCTTCTCTTCTCTCGGTTTCTGATGATATCCTGTGAATTACAAAAAAAATAAAAATAAAGTTGCATACATGATCATATGAGCATTTTATTTCACATCTCACATCTGCATGAATCAAATACCATAATTCACATTGCATAACACTATCATTTACATCCATTCATAAAACCATCATTTGTATCAACATATAAGCATCATAAATAAACATTTGCATAAGCATATAAGAATCAAATCATCATCACATTGCAATGCATACATAACCACATCTATAATTGTATTCATAAACATAAGCATACTATCCATAAAACTCATATTATCATAAAATCTTTGCATAACATCTGATACAAGCATTAGAATACCATAACACATAACAATCATATAGACCACATCAAAACTGCATAACATATATATATAATCTCAAAATAAAAATGTCATATCATAGGATAGAGTCATATGATATCCCAAAAATGGAGCTCATAGGCTTGAATATCAAAATATACAAGTGTCTAAAAGCAAGTCCAAGGATGTCCCTCCTCCGTCCCAAGGAGGTGAGCTGTGAGGTGGTTGTGCCTAACCAACCATGTGAAATATGACCTAAATGGGAGTGGTTTCCTAAGTCTGACTCTAAGAGCTCGAGGCCTCAGTAATAGGAGGCTGGCTCTGCTCTGCCTTGTGTCTTGACGACACTGATATGTGCCCATGCGTTGACCTATGGCTGTGGCCAGATGAATGACTATGGGAGCTATGTGACCTATGGCCCAATGAATAACCTGATGAGGTGGACCACCCAACACTAGTATGACTGCAACTATGTGACCTGCTACTGCTATGTGTTTGGGTGCCACTACCTGTCCTACTATAGGATCAGGACAGTCTTGGGTCCCGTCTCTCTAGGGGAACTGCCTGCTCGTATAGTAACCTGTACCACCCCCTTCTCTCTACCATCCTAGCCAGCTCTCTGGCCATGTCCCCTATTGGACCTGAGAATAAATCGACAAACTCGATAACCCATCAGTCTGACTTCTATCATCAGATGACAGCCTGATCTCTATCCAACTGGGTAACCTCTAACTCCACTACCAAGGCCTTCTTTTGAGACAAGGCCGCATCAGTTCTGCTCTACAAATCTGTGATCCACTGATCAATAATAGCATCAGTAGGCAAAATGGTTGATCTATCACCCTCATCATCCTCGGATATCATCTGCTCCCATAGGCTCTAGTCTACCTCATCCTCCTCCTCCTCCTCCTCATCTCTCTCCTCATCCCTCTCCTCCTTGGCTTAGATCTCCTCCACATCTATATCAAGAGGGTGTCCCCTGACAAATGGATCCTCCTCTATCCTCTCCTCCACCCTCACATCTACCTCCTCATCTCCACCCCTGACCTCCTCGTGACCCCCTCTGACCTCCTCTACCACCTCTTGCTTAATTGGAATTACTCTCTCCTCACCCTCCTCTCAGATGGGTGACAATGGTGCACCTCCCACTCTCCTCCTAACTCTCTTGGGCTGCCTCCACCCTCCACCATCCCTCATCATCACACCCCTCCCATGTCCTCCATCCCCTCCCCCTCCACCACCCCCATCATCTCTGCCACCTCGACCTCCGTCTCCTCTGCCTCTATCTCTGCTGCCTCCATCTCTCCCCCAAGCCCCTCTGAAATCTCTTCCTCCATCCCTACCACCCCGACCTCTCTTCGGTACCCATGGATAATTGACCTTCCATCTATAGGTGGCAGACCATTTGGATCTATCAAAGGGATAGGCTTGTGAATCTTCCACCAAGCGTCAAACTTGGTAGATGTCCCTGGATCTAATGGACCCCCTCTCCACATCTTCTGAACTGTAACTATACCATCGAACTGCTACTCAACCACTTTCATTGATATGGGTGGCCCCCACATGGTCTCCTTGGAAGACCGTGCATACTTTTTTGTGCCTACTGACATATCCTATTGCTCTCTGAACTATCATAGTACTCGTTGGGGGAGGTACATCTTTATGATACATTGACTCTGCATGGTACAGCTCATCAGGTATCTAAACTGTTTGCATAATGATAGATGGCCATCCTCATCTAGCCACTAGGCACAATCTCTATAAGGCCTCCAGACAAAGCTAATCATGGTGTCAATCCGATGATGCCAATAACCAGTATCCCCCACATGAGTTTGGCTAACTGAACCCACATATAGGTAGACGTATGGCATCCCATCACCCAACTACTGCATCTATACTGGTGGTTGAAAGATGGGAATGCATTCCCATACCCAGATCATCAGAAGGGTAGTCCTGCAGTTGATACTATGGGCCTGATGATAGATGACCTCATGTAGCTGATGATATAGCATGGCCAACAAACAAGGCCCCCAAGTAAAAAAGGTCCTCTATACTCGCATACAGACAAGTACATCCCCCCATCCAATGAGAAATCCATGACCATGACAATCTGGAATCAGTAACCCAACAATTAATGTCATCAGCATAGCATCCCACCTACGAAACCAGTCGGCTACAACATCGCAACCTATCTCATACCCATCTATACCCAACTAGGCACCATCGACATCCTCATACACATCTAGTAGGGCCTATCACCCTTAGTACAACTCATATACAACCCTCTCTCCATGGATTGGTATGCATAGAATACGGTGCACATCCCTTAAAGTGACTGTCGCCTCTCCTGTAGGCAGATGAAACAAACAGGTCTCTGAGTGCCATCTCTCGCATATAGTTGTTAGCAAAACCCTGTTTGCCTAAATAATGGGCATGTAGGTAACGTAGTACAATCCCAATGACATCAGGCACTGTCTCTCCCTATCTCTCAAATGATCTTTGAAGGTGTATGCCATCGGCCTAAACTATCTCTCAAGAGATAGTGGAGGAACCTAAGCCGAAAAGTCCAACCAAAGACACATCGTCTAATCAAGATACCACTACCAAAAATAAAGATCTTTTTCAGCGGTAGGAGTTTCTAACCTATCTCAAGGGGAGGAAGGTCATTCCTTGAGTTAACATAGGAAGGATCCCATTCCAAAGGAGAACACGATGACACCATATCCAAAATATTTAAAGTCAACAACTCCATAATATACTCCAGAAGTATCCATGGCTTCAGAAATTGTTTTAATTCAGGAGATTAAGCAACTACAAATTGAATTTCCTTTATTGCAAGGAATAAAGGAAATTCCTGAGTTAAACTAGTTAGTCAAACAACTATGTATTAAAGCACCGGGTAGGAAACCAAAGAAAATAAATACCATTCATATTGATGGTTATTTAGGTGATTTTATGTCTGGAAAGTTTATTGCTCCAAAATACAATGATCTTGGGAGCCCACTTATAACTGTTACAATCAACTATGTAGCAATACCAAACACACTAGTGGATCTTGGGGTAGCTATTAATGTGATAATTATGGATGTAATGGGAAATTTAGGACTAACTGATTTATGTCCTACTATAGACACATAAAAATGACCAAGGCCTGCAAACAACATTTTACAACCTTTCGTCATAACATGATTATAACTTTGTAATTATGTTTCTAAACCACATTCTACTATTAATTAAATAATTTATAATTATTTAATTAATTCATGATTTTACATTCTTCATGATAATTAAAAAAAAAAATCTTATTTATTTATTTAATGTGTTCATAATTATCAAAGTCTTATTACAATTAAATAAAGTCTCATTTATTTAATTAATCTTTATCATTAATGTCCTCCTGATTATTAAATAAGTATATTTTAATATATTTATTTAATATGTCACTAATTCATAAATCTCCTCATAATTAAATATATTCATTAATTTAGTTAATTAATTAGCCATCTCTTCAAAATTAAATATATTCATTAATTTAGTTAATTAATTAGCCGTCTCTTCTAAATTAAATAATTATTATTAATTATTTAATTGCCTTATGTGACATTTCCCTCTTTTTAAATAAAATAATTTATTTAAAAATGACTTCACATTTGTTAACTGATTCTTCTTTTAGTAATTAATTGCAAAAATCAATTACTCATTATCTCACAAATCCATATTTTGAATTAATTTAATTCAAAAATGGAATTATTCTTCTACAAATCAAGTAATTGCTAGAATTACTGATTTTCTAAAAATCTCATCTCCTTATCTCTTGATTTTTACTAATTTCATCTGAAGGTCACGTTTATTCTCCACCATTGATTTAATTTATTAAATTAAATAATGTCAACACATTGGGGGATTGTTCCCCTAACCCTAATTGAGAGTTGTCACTTTGAATCTTGACCTTCGATTCTAGGGCATTTCTCAATATCTCATCTCATTTGTCCATTCAAGATTGCATTTTCTATAAAATGACAATCTTGATCTCATTTTTGGCTCTTTCTTATTGTATTGGGTAATCACATTATTGTCATCTTCGATTATCATATCATATTTTAGGCTTATTAATAACTTACATACTAGAATTTAAATTTCTATTTTGTATAGAGTTTTTAAAGAAATCCTTCAAAGCTTTTTCTAAGGCTAGATATTTAGAGTTTGCTCACATACACAATCTGAGGGCATTCATTATCATAGTAAAGCCAAGGAGGTGCAATGAAAATCATCCATGGAGTATAGAAATGGGTGGGATCTTTCTAGTTTCTTCCATTTCTTATTATTTCTCCTTTGCATTCAATTGCTTGATGATTCTATTGATATGCATGTGTTACTAACCCAGTTTTGACCTTGCAGAAATATCCTTCATTACACCTACAACCAAAGTCTTACAAATGGAAAATCAATCTATAGCCATCCCAAAGGGCATCATTAAAAACATCCTTGTCAAAGTTGATGGATGGGAAAATCTCGGTTATTTCTAGGTAATTCAATCACTTACACCTAAAGATAGTTATCAAATAATTCTTGGGAGACCTTGGTTGGCCATAGTTGCTACTAATATTGATTGCAAGGAAGGGGGAATGACTATTTTGTATGGTCAAGATAGTAAACATTTGTTCTTATATCCCCCTCCTAAGCTTACTGAGCATAAAAATGTCTGGGTTGATGAACCAAAGGAATCCAATGGTCCTAATAGTTTGGCCTCTCTAGCTATGGTAGTAATTAAACAACACAAAGAAGAACTAGAGGAAGAGTTAGTAAGTGATGTAGCACACCTTACTATAACCCCGAACGAGGAATAAATGATGGATGCTCCAAGAATTTTTGGGCAACAAATTGATATAGGCAGGATGGATAAAATCTACGCTACAATGGGAATGCCTTGTCCCTTAGCAAACATGATTCTCAGAACAAGTCATTTATTTTAAGATATCAAAAGGTTTCATTGAATTATACCTCATAGTTGTCCTCTCAATACCCTATTATGACCAATTTATACTTTCACTTCAGTCCATCCTGGAACAAAATCAATCATGTTGTTACCAAGAAATTTTTTGAACATCAATAGCTGGCTGATAAAAACACAAGAGGATAAGTTATTCGATGTGTTGGTAGAAAGGTCTAAATATTTTTCTTGGGATTATACGGACATGAGGGGAATACGACCTAGTGTCTATAATCACCACATCTATACTGACACCAGTATAAGGCCTATTTGCTAGCCTCAGAGGAGACTCAATCCTGCATTAAAGGATCTGGTCAAGATTGAAATTGAGAAAATCCTTCATGCAGGATTTATTTATCCTATCTAAGATAGTAAGTGGGTATCACCTATGGTGGTCATGTCAAAGAAAAATGGGAAGTGGAGAATCTGTGTAGACTACAGAGAACTCAACAAATCCACTCATTGAGCTTATTTTCCCCTACCATTTGTTGACCAGGTTTTGGACAACTTGGCTGGAAGCAAATATTTCTCCTTTCTAGATGGATTTAGTGGTTACAATCAGATAGAGGTTGCCCTAGAAGACTAAGAAATTACCATGTTTACTTGACCTTGGGGCACATTTTCATACAAAGTGCTTCCCTTTGGAATTCATAATGCTCTAGCAACTTTTCAGAGAGTCATTCTTGCTATATTTGTTGTTCTCGTTAATGACTGTGTAGAGGTCTACATGGATGACTTTATAGTCTATGGGTCAACATATGATGAAGCTCTTTAGAACCTAGACCGATTTTTACAAGTTTATGAGGAAACTAGACTATCCCTTAGCCATGGAATTTTTTTAATAATGGTAGAACAAGGAATAGTCCCGGGTCATCATATTTCCTCTGAAGGAATAAAGGTAGACCCCAAGAAAATTGAAGTCATCCAACAATTGACTATCCCTCAAACACAAACAAATGTTTGAAGTTTTCTTGGACATGTTGGTTACTATAGAAGGTTCATAGAAGGCTTCAATAAAATAGAAGCTCCTATGTTCTTTCTTTTATAGAAATAAGTAGATTTTGTTTGGACGCCTAAGTGTCAGCTATCATTCGAAACCATTAATGACCAAATTAGAGTATTCCCGTCCACATTTATGCAGATGCTTCTGATGATGCTATTGGTTCAGTTCTGGGACAAGAAGATGAGAAGGGGGGTAAATATTCCATATATTTTATTAGTAAAAATCCTACTTCTACAGAAAGGAACTATAAAACAACAGAAAAATAATTTATAGCTGTTGTTCACACCATTAAAAAATTTTGCCACTATATTATGGGATATAAGGTTATAGTTTATACAGACCATTCATCTATAAAATACCTAATGAAAAAACCTATAGTTAATGGTCAAATTATGAGATGGTTATTACTCCTTCAGGAGTTAATGCTATAATTCTTGACAAACCAAGAAAATATAACGTAGTAGTACATTTTGTGTCACAAATCAAATATGAAGAGGGTGATAGTAATTCAATATAGGACAAGCTCCTAGATGAAAATCTATTTGCAATTGTTGTACAATCACCTTGGTTCACAGATATTGCTAACTATTTAGCCACTTCTGAGATACCCCTGGGGTTCATGAATAAGAAAAATAAGTGAATTATCAAGGAAAGTGCCTCATTCAAATGGTTAACAAAATTTTATTTTGTTGTGGACTTGATATGGTCTTAAGAAGATGCATGAGAGTGGATGAAACCTACAAAATTCTAAGGGCCTATCACGATGATCCTTTAGGTGCTAAAATCATTTGAGAAATGGGGTTTAGATTTTATCAGACCCATAGATCCTTCCCCTCAAGGGAAAGAATACATATTGGTTTTCACCGATTACCTAAAAAATTGGGCAAAAGTTCAAGCCTTATGAGTAGCTAGGGAAAAGCAAGTCACATAATTCCTCTATAATAAAATCTTCCTCAGATTTGGAGCCCCTCAAACTATCGTTACTGAATAGGGACCCCAATCTATGTCCAAAGTGCTCTTAGCATTCACCAACCATTTTCAAGTAAGCCATAGAAAGTCATCACCTTACAACCCTCAAGAAAATGGCTAGGTAGAAGTAACTAATAGAGAAATTATTATTTTTTTAACAAAATAAGTTTCTTCAAGAAGAAAAGATTGGGCGAGGAAACTCCCTAAAACTGTATGGGCATACAACACAACTTGGAAATCCATGACTAGATTCAAACCTTATGAACTCTTTTTTGGAAAGAAATCTCTTTTTCCCATTGAGTTTGAACTACAAAATCTAACAAAAACTATGGAACTATGTCTAAATTTAAAATGAGCCCAAGTTGAATGAGTTCTGCAACTAAGTGAATTGGATGAGCTTCACCTAGACACTATCCATCAAACTGAACTAATTCAACATCAACAAAAAGTGTGGTACGATAAACATATTAAGGAGAGGAGGTTTCATAATGGAGACTGGGCCCTTATTTTCGATTTGAGGTAAAAAATCATAGAGGAAAGCTCAAGACTCATTGGTTGAGACCTTATGAGATTTTTGAAGTATTTTCAATTGGAACTATTCAGTTGAAACAAATTGATGGTGACACAGGAAGCCTATTAGTTAATGGTCATTTCTTACGTGCCTACCATACGTCGGTCAATAAGGAATAATTCTCAAGAATGGTGGAAATGTAGGGCGAAGTGCAAAGTGTTGTCTCTGCCAAGGCAGAGTCTATTTGGTAAAAATGTGCACTTTAAATATATATATATAATTTTAAAAAATGTGTAATAAAAAGACATGTATGCCAAGATATTTTGATTAATTTTTCTTCTTTTGGACTTAGCTAATTTTTCCATTTTGCAGGACTTCTTAAAAAGGAGGAAAATAACTACTAGAGCACCCTCCAAAGATGCTCCAAAACGTTATGATCATGATGCCCGCTGCCCTGGAACTTGTACAAAAATTGTTATGAAAAAAATGCATTCCTACACTAAGGGTCAAAGCTCTCAAAGTTCAAAATTATTAAGTCTTATTGCTCCACCTTCATTTTGTTGCTGCTCCGACTGCATCTTTTGGTGATGCTCAAGAACCTTCATTTTTTTGTTGCTTCGGCTTCATCTTTCGGTGATGCTCTGGAACCTTCATTCCGTTGTTGCTATGGCTGCATCTTTCGGTGATGCTCCAGAACCTTCATTTCATTCCTTCTTTGGCTACATCTTTTGGTGATGCTCCAGAACTTATGCCCTAGTTTTGAGTGTGACGTCAATTGCGTACTCTAGAACTTGGTCATTCATATTCCACCACCTTTTTCATAAATTTAAAATTTTGTGATACTTCCATCATTATATCTTTTACACCTATCTTCCTATTTTTTTTTATCGTAAATAAAGACACCAAGTCCCACAATCCTCATTAATAGCTCTATCATCCATAAAATTTCGCTTTCACACCATAATAAATCTTTCGTCACTTCATCCAATACCTTCACATCATCCTGTCAAATTTGTAAGGTACGAGATCTTCGAACGATCACAAAATGCAAGTAGGTAGTAATTTTCGGCTTAATTAGGTAGTAATTTTCAAATAAAGAATACTTAATTGTCATGAACTTCACTCCCAATTTAGTAAATGGTGCCACTTAGAGATCACCTACTTGTATGGAAATCCTTTCTCATGTCTTCATGCAATTCTAAAAATCATTTCTTTGTAAGTTGCAAAGAGGACAAATAAGTTATTTCAAAGCAAATATTCTCAAAAGTGATCTATGAAAGCTTTGGGCAATTATTGAAATATTTAAAAAGAGGGATAATATGAAAATAGGGAGTGGTAAAAAGAAGTCAGAGCCAAATTATGTGGAAAAAAATTTTGGATTAAGAAATATCTCCAGACTGTTCGAAGAGGGAGGATGGTTGGATTTTATCAAAAAATTCGAAGGATATGATGAAAAATTGGTGAGCTCATTTGCTAAAAACTACTCAAATGGAGAAGTGATACTTCATGGAAATAATTTCAAGGTAAGTCCAAAAATCATTTCTTGTTTGTCTGGGTTAGAAAATTTAGGTATTAAGATAAAAGAAACCTCTCTGATAACGTATCAAATTTTTTATGAATTATTTGTTAGAGAGGGAGACCCTCACCCCATGGTAGTAATTAGAACTAGAGGGAAGAATAAAGGGTTCCAGAGGTCCTGCATACTAGATCCCTTGGGTACTATCGTTGCTTGAATAATTAAATATTTTACTTGTGAAGGTCAACTAGTAGTTGTAGTAGGAATTGCTTTCCGAATGCTGATTCATTTGCATCATGGGAAAGAGAACCTTGCTCTTAGGGTAAATTTGCCTGAATTTTTATATGAATCTCTAAATAATTCCATAGAAAGATATAAAATAGGGACAGGGCCACTAAAACACCATGGTTTAATTCAGTTGATTTGTAAATACCACTTTTGCAAGAAATCAGAGGGCAAATGGGAAACTTTTTTAAAGAAATTTGAGAAACCTTTAATTAGAAAAATAATAGAACCAGGGGAATTGTCTCACCAAATTTCTTCACCATCCAGAGAAATTTCCCCTAAGGGCTCTCTAGCTTCACAAGCTCCTAATTCCACCACCCGTGGTGAGGAAGTGCCAAACTTTGTAAGTAGTGAATTCAAAACCCTTGGTTTTCTAGAGCAAGTTGAGATTATTTATTCTGATTTGAGTAACCATAGAAGAAAGAGAAAAGGGAAAAATAGGACACCTATCACCTTCCAAGGTATTCCTCCATTAAGAAGAAGTAAACACTTAGCCTCTAAATTCTCTGAAACCCCAATGTAGGGTATGGAGGGAAGTTCCAAAAAAGAAAAATCCCAAGTGGTCATCTGAGCCTGTTGAGATTTCAAAGCCTGCCAAAGTAGAGGAAATACCCCTAGAAAAAGAATATTTTGTTGAAAATTTTCCTTCCCACTTTGCATATGTGGAGGAGGTCTTCACTGAAGAAATTCAAGGAAGAGAACAAGAAGGAGATGATGGTATTCCAAGTAATTTGTCTCGTATTGTTAATAGAATTATTGAGATGACACTATAGAAATAGAGAAATGTAAAATAGAAATTTGATAATCTAAAGAATTTTTTTTACAAAAGTAATGAATAGGTTGAATTGTAAAAAGAAGAATTGATGGTGCATACAACTGTAATAAGTGAAAGGGATCAAGAAATACAGGGTTTGAAAATACAATTATAGAAAAAAGACACAATAATTTATAAGTTGAAAGAACAAATGCAAGATTTGAGTCAAGAGCATACAAATTATAAAGTTGACATTGCACTCCAGTGATAAATTTAAGAGTCCCCCTCAAAAAAAGATATAAAATCCTGGTGAATCTTTCATTTTTTGAGGAAAAAAATTTAATTTCTATTGGCGAAACTTTCATTTTCTTCGAAAAAAATATTATTCTTATTAGTGATTTTTTTACATCATTGGCGAATCTTGAAAAATAATAGGAAAATGCATTAATTATGATGGTGAATCTATCCAATCTAAAAAAAATTCTCATGGAAAAGTAGGGGCCTGAGGGTAGAAATTATCGATGAGTTGAAGGGGTGGACTATAATATTTACTTTCTACCATTGTTTTATAATATAATATAATGGCCTTCATTATATTCTACAAAATAAAATGCAACCATGATCTATAATTCTCATGGGGGCTCAAAAATTCTTTTAGATCATTGGTCTAACAACCCTTGTTGTACACTATAAGGTGAAATTTACCCACAATATATAATGCTCGTGATACCCAAAATTGTGAACCCCATGAGCATTACAGATCATGTGTACATTTTACCTCATGGAATATAACAAGGGCCATTAGATTATATTTAAATCAATGGTGAAAACTAAAGATTAGAAATATGGTCCTAAAGCAACTGATAGTTATGATATACTATTGGTGAATTAATATAGATTTCTCCAATAATTTATAAAATTTAGGCGAATCTGATGTAATCATGTATCAAATATTGTGCCGAATTTTTGAGTTGAAATTTTTAATAAAATAAATTATTTGGCGATTTAAATAAGACTATAATAAAATTTTGTAAAAATGTGGTGATACAAGTCACATTTTAGCTCAAACTATTAGCCAATTTTGGATTCCCAAATTTCAACTATTAGCCAATTGGCGATTATTAGCCACTAAAAAAATCACTACATTGCAAGAAAGAATATAGAAATTGAAATGATTAAGAAAAACTTTGTGCTAATGCTCTCAGCCTTTGAAGAAGACAAGAAAATAGAACTTGAAGAATTGAATGCTTCCATCAGCAAAGTTGTTGAGCTAGAACAAGACTTGGCAGAATGCATTGGGAAACCAAAGAAATCCAAACTAAGCTGGTTATAACCAATTGGTTTCAGGTTTGCATTCCCCCACTATTAATGAAATGGATGGAACAGTGTTATTTCTTAAGAAATGTTCAAACTGAGGATTAGAGGTTGAAGAAAGAACTGGTACTCCTGAAGGAGTCATTTCATAAGGCATATAAAGGAAAACAGGATGCATGTCAACTTATTGACTATCTATTAAATTGTAGAAGGCCATCTATATTGTACTCCATGTTTTTAAACAAACAATGGATAAGATGAAAATTATTTGAAATATACACTGACCAGCCTTACTAGCCCAATGATAAAGAACTTGTTAAGATATTTGTAGAGTCAACCCCTGAGGATCAAGATTTGATTTGTGAATTCTTTCTGCATGATTTATTATTAGAAAATCGTACCGATTTCTTTATTAACCTATTTTTTGGAGAAGTAGAGTTAAGAGCCTTGTTGTCTACCATGTGAAACTAGATTCATCAGCGGGAGCATACAAAAGAGTTTGCACAGGCAGAAAAGATAGTGAGTCTTCAAATAAGATCCCTAGATTCCAGGCCTGGTGATTTCAAAGACACATTTTTGTCTCTCCCTTTTAATGACAAGATGAAAGAAAAGTATGATGACAACCTGAAGAAATATTACAATTAATTTATGAATCATGGGCAGAAATTGATTGGGAAAGCATGGCATGCTTGTGAAGAGAAGTTCACTCCATTACCCATTTCCCTCAAAAAAAGAGAGGTCATTTCTCCTTTTAATCTCAAGTGGTCTTTTAGAAGAGTTGATGCTTTGGTTAAAATCCTAAGAACCCTTAAGACAAACTGTATGGGAATGAAATACCAACCTCCTTTTCTACTTAATCCACCTCCTACTTTTAATGCCTCAACTGATCAAAATGACAAACTTTTTAATGAATGGAGGGAGAGTGTGATATTTCAAAGAGGGTTCATCTATGACCCTAAAGCTTTTGATGCAATAGCAAGGGAGGTACATGATCTCAGTGCCCTATATGAGGAGTGGAATAAAACTCAAGGTTATAACTATGGAGCAAGAGGACCTGCCAAGAATTAGGTGGGGGAGGAAATGATGAGGTAAAAATAACCTCATCATAATAACCAGATGAAAAGATTATTCTTACAAGCTCAATCCTAATTCTATGCCAATTTATTAAAATTTAGCAGAAACAATTTCTTAGTTTAAAGGAAAATTATGCAAAATTTCTTTCTTATGATCAATTGAGGAAATTTTCGAATGCATGTTTAATGGGTTGACTTGAGTGTTTTTGTAGGGAATAATCGGTCATGTAGAAGCTATTACAAATGTTGAACTAGCATGTTTTTTAAGCATGGTAAAGGATAGATGCTATGAACCTACTCCTAAATATTGAGAGGATGAACTGAAGATTTAGTTTTTCTTTCTTTAATTTCTATTATCACAAACTTCATGGCTCGTCTCGAGTCTTCTATATGTGTATGAGATTTAAAGACATGGAAGTAAGTTTTATATTGTTGTTGAAGTTTTCAATGGCTATCCACGCCATCTAGAATCTAGGATTTAGTTATAATTAATCTATAAAAATGCAAATTCAAACGATATATGAGAGACAAAATGATAATGTAATGTTGCATATATGATTTCTGAGTATTGATGAATGAAAAAAAATTCTTATGTTACTTACTAGGTTGTTGAACTATGAATGATGATAACTATTTGTAATGGAAAGATTCCAAAATCTATAGTTTATGTGATTTGAGAATGAAGTGTTAACTTGCGAGCTGGCCATTCGAGGGAAGTTAGCTTGAATAGATAAGTATTTTACTATTATGTTATTTTATTTGTTAAAATAGATAACTGTTAAGTAGGAAGTAACTAAGTTTTTTGAGAGACGAGTCTGAAGTTCCAGAGCACCATTTTTTAGTTAGTGTGAGTTAATTTTCATAGTTGTTAGAATCTTTTACTATTTAAAAAGATGTTTCCTAGTTTGTTCACTTATTTCTCTACTTTTGTAGTATATCAGCTGTTCAGTTTGCTTGTTTCCATGCTTTCTAGTTTAGTCATGATGATTTCAAGATTAGTTATCTTATGATTTCTAGCTTAATATTTCTAGTTTTTCTTAGAACAAATTGTTTTCCAGCTAAGAAGTTAAATGGCCTTAGATTAAAAGTGATTTCAAAATTTTAAAGAGAAACAAAAAATATAAAATGAGTTATTCAAATCATCTTCTTTTGCAAACTTCCTTGGACACTACCCGGTCGACTAATTCACATTCTATATTCTAAAGTAGTAGGACATAATGAAAACCTATCACATTGGTAGTAGCAATATTACAATGATGGCTCCTACTTCTACTTCTTGATTACTTGGGTCTTGATCTATGGATACTAGTAACAGTCTTATTTTTACAATTTTCTTCATCCTCATAATACAACCCTAACAAATGTTGTTGGCTTTCATGACAAATAATACGATTTCATGAAGGAATTTGATTCTGAAGGACAAGATGTGGAGTGCACTTACTTGTATTTGTATATTTTCATACCAATAAATTCTTGGGAGTCTTTTGAAGCTCACCCTTGAGAATTTATTCTAGATTTTGCTTCATGTGGGCTCTGCTCTTCTTCATCTTTATTATACAATTCCTCTTCTTTAATAATTTCTTAATTTCTCTAAATAATGCACATTGGTACAAAGACTTCAGAGTCACCACCAATAATGATTTGGAATTGTAAATAATCATGTGAATTTTCTAGATCTTCAAATAATTACAATGATTTGGAAACATAGAGAACTCCTAAGCCAATCCTCAATACTCTAGGCGGAGGATTTGTGTGGACATACAAAGACTCTATTTTTTTTTATGAAAATGACCTTTTGAATGATAAATGGTGGGATAATTCAACAAGATTTAGCAATATGTGACAATTTATTACAAAAATTTACACCCCATTTCAAATGTATATGACTCTAGTTGCAATGTTGTGGGCAAAGCATACTGGGACATAAATATTTTCACAAATATTCCCTAGAAAAGTCACCAATTTGTTTATTGTTTTTAAGAACCAAGATGATCTTCAAGGTAGCTTGTAGAATTTCCAATTCTAATCCTTGGCAACCTAAAGGGATTGGGCAATGAATGAGTGAAAGTAGCAATTATTTCATCCTACACTTCAAGCTCTGCAAGACCAAAGAGGGCGATCCCTCAATGTACTTAAAGACCTATGCACCTAATGACTGAGTACACTGCAAATAACAGATGAATCCTCATATAATAGCTCAATAAATGGAATATATCAAGAAGTTGGCTACTCCTTTAAAACACTCAAAATTTAGAAAATGAGAATGGAAGAACTTAACACAAAATAGTAACAATTGCAGTTCATTTAATTTTTTATTTATAAATTTGATTTGATGGCTGAATGACCAAGAAGATATACCATGAATACAAAAAAGATCAATGCCTTAACCTAGGAAATGAAATCAATCTCAACACAGACATAATCTTCACAATAGATTAATACATAACATCATTAATCTTTGATAATACTACATTACAACATCACATTCCTCATATCCTAGACCATAACTTCTTATAAAGATCCTTATACTTGCATTACATGAACCTATAGCTTCACTTGAGAAATCTAATTAATTATTTGAATCAAAACATAGATGAAATCCATGTTGGATATTGTGGTTGTCATTGATGTCAACACTATTAGCACTAATGATTTTGAAGGTTGTATATGTTGAAGATATTGAAAAAATTGTAATAAAAATATTTCAAGTAGTCCGTGAAGCTAAGAAGTTCAGAGTGATGGAAAGTTTTGTATATTGATGATCATATGGAACACATTAAAGGGTTTGTTTATAAGCCTATCTTGTATGTTGTCTAAAATTTTTAGAGGTGCACATCAAGAATTGAGAAAATTATTAAGTTTTGTGTTTCTACAGTTATTCGGTTACTATAGGAGGTGTTTCTAGAAGATGTGATTGTAATTACAATGAATTGAGTTTTTATGTACATTATTGATATTTTCAATGATATTTCTAGATCGTAATCTATCATTGTGGTACGTCTGCATTGAGTGGGTTGTTCATGATCAGATATTTTCCTTTGTGTGTTTTATGTTCTTAGGTAACATGATGGTAGCGTGTTGCGGATCCTTATGGATTAATCTTTTATTTTTTGGTGTGTTCGAGGATGTTTATTTAGGTCCTCATTATGTTGTGGCTGACTTAAGTTGGTGCACATTGAAATTTGTTCATGAATTGGGCCAACAGTTATAATTTATTCTTTATTTGTGGCTGATAGAGTTGTTGATGTAAATTCATGTAGCAGATATATAAGAACAATTATTTCTTAATTTTGAAGTGTGAAAGTGTGTGAGTGTGTGGTGTGTATCCAAAATGTGTGAATAAAGATCAGATCATTTGATTTCAAAGCAGAGTGTGAAGAATATTGAGTGAAGTGTGAAGAAGTGTTTATGTTCCTAATTAAAACTATCATCAAGCTTTTGTAGAAGCTAATTTCTCAGTTCAACCTCATTAGATGGATTTAATTTGATAATTTTATGTAAGGTAGTGAGCCTTCCCTTTGAGCAGTGAGCTCTAGGTAGTGTGCCTAAATGCATGTGCATTCCATATTGATTTTTCATTATATTTCTAACAGGGTATAATCTTGTGGACAAACATCCACTGTGTTTTTTCCCCTAACAAGGTTTCCATATTATAAAATCTTGGTGTTCATGTATTTCTAATGTTTTTTTAATTTATGCTTTCACTATTAATTATCAGATCTAAGATTAAAGGTTGTTTAAGGTTGAATAAGTTTAAATTTTTTAACAAGTGATTCACCCCCCTCTTAGTTGTTTATCCTTGTTTTTCCAACAATTGGTATCAGAGCTAGTTCCTCTGAATAATTTAAATAGCTTGAGGTGACCTGAGATGGCATCATATAAGAAGGATTGTCCTAGATTTGATGGCACAAACTACTCTTTGTGGAAATTTAGAATGAAGTGTCATTTGAAGTGCATTGGTGAGCCTTTCTCAAAGATAACAAAGAATGCATAAGCTATTTCTCAGAATGGTCCCTCTATTGCTGATGAGAACAAAGAAGTAGAAAATAATACTAGTTCTATAAAAGAATTGTTAAGTTCTTTGATAGATTTACAGATGACAACTATGATAGGTCTAAAGAGTACACATGAGATTTTCCAGTGGAATGTTGGAAGAAGATGAGATTGTGGATAAAATACTTAGATCTATGCCTACTTCTTACAAAAAAAAAAGCTCATTCTATTGAATAGCTTAGAATAGTAACAAATGTAACAAGAAACATGTTGATTGGAAAACTTATTGCCTTTAAGTTGAGTGAATTTGGTGAATCTTCACCTAAGACATATTTTCCATTCAAATCTACCGTATCTGTAAAAATCCAATAGAGATATGATCCAGGAGAGAGCTCTAGGAAGACATTCAAGTATGAAGATCAAATGAAACTAATTAAAGATGAAGAAAGAGAGCTGGGAGAACTGGAAGCACTGATTATGAAAGAGAAGCTAGTGGACAAGGTGAGTACAAGGGAACTTTTCCTATTAAATGTTTCTCTTGCAGTAACATAGGTCATTTTGCATCAAGGTGTCCTGAAAGAGTTTCTAAGTATAAACCTGATAAGTCTAGATTTCAAAAGAAATGTTATTATGTTGAAGAAGGTGTTGTTATTGATGATGAATTTGATAAAGAAACTGGAAATGAAGATGAATGGGTATTTAATGATATCAAGGAAAATGGTCTGGTGTCCACTGAATTAGCCAGTAATCAGAACATTGAGAAATCTCTTGTATCCAAGATTGATAAGAAGGATGAATGGGTGATTGACAACGGATGCTCATATTATATGATTGGTGAAAAAAGAAAGTTTCTAAGCTTGGAAAAATATGATGGTGGTGTTGTAGGATTTGGAGATAACAATGTTGATGTGATTTGTGGTAGAGGCATTGTTTCTCTTGGTGGTAAATGTAATACTGATGATTTCCTAAATGTTGAAGGTTTGAAGCATAATTTGTTGAGTGTTGGATAGATGGTTGACAAAGGCTAAAATCTTCAATTCAAAGATGGTAAATGCAAGATACTGGGAAGATCTAGAAATATGATTGCTTCAGGTAGAAAGACAAGAGGTAATATTTTTCACTTGTGTTGCTAGTGAAATTTTCTTTATTTCTCAAGTTGATGTAAGTTGGCTATGGCATAAAAGGCTGTGTAATGTGAATTTTGATAACATTGTCAAAATAAGCTCCACACAAGCAGTCGAAGATGTACCTAAGTTAGTGAAGCCAAATAACACCATATGCAAGGAATGTCAGATGGGAAACCATAAAATAATTTCATTTTAGAGTAAACAACATAATTCTAATGGAGTACTATATTCGGTACACACTGATCTATTTGGTTCATCTAGAATTAGAAGTTTACAAGGAGACAAATACTTGATGTTGCTTATTGATGATTATTCTAGAATGGTATGGGTTCTTTCTTAAGAGAAAAACATGAAGCATTTGATAACTTAAAAAGATTCAAAGCTATGGTAGGGAATAAGACATGTTTGAAGGCCAAATTCTTAAGATCAGACACAAGTGGTGAATTCACTTCTCGAGAGTTCAATTCATTCTGTGAAGAGCATGGAATAAAAACATAGTTATCTGCTCCCCGATTCCACAATAGAATAGAGTTGTTGAGATAAAGAATAATTTTAGATGCTATCAGAACTACGATGTTGGAAGGAAAAGTTCCTCATATCTATTGGAGAGAAGCTATAAGCACTATTGTTTATACTATCAACCGGGTGAATGCCAATGGTAATTTTGGTAAGGCCCCTTTTGAGTTATGGTTTGCTTATAAGCCTACTGTTAAATATTTTAAAATATTTGGAAGTAGATGTTATATCAAAAGAGATCAAGAGATAGGAAAAATTGAAGCTAGAAGTGATGAAGGAATATTTTTGGGTTACTCTACTAAGTGCAGAGCCTACCGGTGCTACAATAAAATATTGAAGAAAATCATTGAAAGTGAAAATGTCAGAGATGATGAAGAAATTGTCAGATCATCCAGGTATTTTGGATATGATTCATACGACCAACAAGATAATTTTGATAATGGAAAGAATGCACAGACACATAATCAAATTCAAAATTTTCTAGTGAATCAAGAGAATCATGAAGAATAAGCTAGTGAAAATGCAGAACAAAGAACATAAGGACTAGAAGTCAGAGAGAATCGAAAAATTCCAAGGTATGTAAAGCGAAGTCATTCTAAAATTTAGATCATAGGAGACAAGAACAAAGATGTGCAAACTAGAAGAATAATTATAGAAGAATATTGCCTGATTTAAAAAACTGAGCCTAGTAATGTCAATGAAGCATGTAAAGATGAGTATTGGCTGGAAGAAATGAAGGAAGAACTGATGCAGATAGAGAAAAATGATACATGGATCCTTGTTCCTATACCTCAAGACAAAAATGTGATTGGAACCAAATGGGTCTTTCAGAATAAGTTGAGTGAGCAAGGTGAAGTAGTTAAAAACAAAGAAATACTAGTATGTAAAGGATACTCACAGATGGAAGGTATTGATTTTGAAGAAACCTTTTCCCTTGTTGCTAGAATTGAAGATGTAAGGTTGTTTATTTCTTATGATACTTTCAAGAATTACAAAGTCTATCAAATGGATGTGAAGTCAACATTCCTGAATGGTGAATTAGTCTATCAAATGGATGTGAAGTCAACATTCCTGAATGGTGAATTAGAAGAAGAAGTTTATGTTGAGAAACCATATGGATTTCAACTGACCGATGAAAAATATATGGTTTTCTGATTGAAGAAAGCTCTATATGGACTCAAACAAGCCCCTAGAGAATGATATGCTAGATTGGATAAATACTTGTTGAAATTTGGATTCAGTAAAGGTACTGCTGACAACAATCTATAATTCAAGCTCGATCAGGATAAATAACTGATCATTAAAGTCTTTGTTGATTACATTATCTTTGAATGTGATGATGACATATGTATGAATTTTTTTGATGAAATAAAAAGTGAATTTGAGATTTCAATGATAGGAGAGCTGAAATTATTTTTAGGATTGCAAATAACTTAGTTAGATGATGAAATCTTTATTTCCCATTCCAAATATGTGAGAGATCTACTGAAAAAGTTTGGCATGGAAGAGTCAAAGAGAGATGGTACACCAATGGTAACCAATGCAATCTAACACAAAATGATGATTCCCTAAGGCTAATCAAACAAGCTATAGTACAATGATTGGTGGATTGCTTGATTTGACTTAGACCAGACCAAACTGTAGACACCGACAATTAGTCTAGGCCTACGAACACCACTTTCGACATAATTTTCTATTATCCATGGTCATGATTAAATAATGTTAATTATTTAATTACCCTTTCTATCACATATTTCCTCTATTAATTAAATACCCCTTTTTCATTAATTCATTAATTCATAGTAACCTTTATTCAACTTGATTAATTAAATAAATCATATTTGTTTAATTATGTCACTAACTAATTAATTCTTCCTTCTTAATTAAATGATTTATTATTTAATTACCCCCTTTCTCATATTTCAACTATAATTAAATATTTATTATTTAATTATTCATTTAACCCCCTTTATCTATAATTAAATATTTATTATTTAATTTATTCAATTCCACCTTTACAACAATCAAATTAAATAAATGATATTTATTTATTTAATTAAATATTTCATTTTCGAATGTTGAATTAAATTAACATTTAATTCATTTATTTAATTATTTATCTCACATTGTTCTGTCGTTCAGTTGACTAATCATTCACTCACCTTCTAACTCAAGATCTATTTTTAGTTCTCCAGTTATCCTCAGATTCAACATCTAATTATCTTTGCGAGAGGACTCTCTATCACAACTAGTCAGTTAACTAGTTCCAACTCATATGCATGATGTGTTTATTAATTATATATCTTTATTTATTAATTAACTCATATTTACATTCGAATGCATTATTCTCCAGCTTCTAAATTTGTCTTTGACATTCAAAGTCTATTTCTTCTATTTTCAAAGACTCTTAACTGAATATTAAAATCTTGAACTCATGTTCTAACTCACATTCTAACTTAGTCTCTATCCTACAGTCTCAAAAGAAACAAAAAATAATTTTGGATCCTAGCGAATTTTTCAATCCATTCTGAAATCAACCGTCAGGGAAAGAAATACCACATAGATCTTTGCTTGAGAAACACGTCACTAGGGACACACATGGACAAATTTACATTGAAGACATAGATGCAGCAGTACAAGATTCTGAATTTGCATCGTTGATGGATGAGTGTTTGGCAATTGATCCCCAACGCTATCTAGCAAAGTTGCTAGTAGAAGGTGCCACACTCCCACCAAGATTTGATATTCATACTTTTAAAACACAGTCTACTCAACCAATGCAAAATGTGGCGTCAATTGTTTCAATTCCCCAAATCACCACATCAATACCAACTGGCATACCAACTCAAAAATCATCAATTGTAAACACAATCCCTTTCAACATAACACAAGGTTTACAATTTACTGTGGGAGAAATTTTATCAAACCCCTTTGGCACCAAAACAATTGGTAAGAGATCCAAAGTATATGGTATATGATCCTGGGGTGAATTAGCCGAGAAGTTTGTCGAATTTTTTTCCTTTAACATAGAAAATGAAGTAACAATAGAAACCTTGTGCCACACGACACAATAAGACGATGAAACTTTCACCACTTTCTTCCAGAGATGGAGAAGTCTAGCTAGCCGATGTCCAGTTGAAATACCCAAAAAATAGAAGGTCACGATATTCCTCGAAAACATCAATCCAAAACTGAGAGGTGACTTACGGGTACATTGTTGCACCTCATTCCTAGACTTGGTACAAAAATGCATCATCCTCAAAAAGGGCCTTTTTGACAAAGGCAAAATAAAAGTACCAAGAAGAAGCCCAATTGTCCAACATCCAAACGTGTCGCAGGATAGAAACAAATTCTGGTCTATAAATAAGAATGTCACGAATGATGACATTGTTGATGCTAAAAACATACATACGGGACCAATTGTCAGACTTAGAGGATACAACCAAAATGTAGACATGATGAACAGTCCAAATCAAATGGCTAATTAAGTGCAAAATTCACAACAAAGACCACAAAGGAGATTTCCTACGCATGAATTTACACCTTTAGGACAACCAATCTAGATGGTTTTCAAAGAATTGGTCAAACATACTCTCATTAAACCTTTGGAACCATGATAATATGATCCAGGACAATTCAAACCTTCATGGTGGGATGATAACACTTTTTGTGACTATCATCGAATGAAAGGACACAACCTACAACAATTTCACCAGCTAAAGAAGATCATACAAGAATTTGTTGAAAATGGAACCATAGAGGTAAACGGGAAAAAAAATACTAAGAACAGTGATCATAAGGTCTTCATAGACCCATTACATGACCACACAAAAGGAAAAGCCTTCTGCTTGAGAATCAAGAACAATCCATCTACCAACTACAACAATACCAAGTATGACTATGGTAAAGGATCAATCATAAATCGCCTCTGAGCTTTCACTGAAAACATCAACACCATCATCATTCAGAAGCACCCAGAATGTGTTGTAAACACATGCCCAACTAAGATAACTATTCCAGGTCCTTATTTTGAGCCACCTATACAAAGGTCCAAGTTTAGATACAATCTCCTCAATCAATTGAGCAAAACCCCTGCACATATATCTATCTTGGAAATATTGAATTTGTCACCAAAACATCGAACCATTCTTAACAAATCTTTGTAGAACACGACTGTTCTAACGGACTTAGATGTCAATAGCTTTGAAGAAATGGTGGGATATTTGACCAACTCGCATCATGCCACATTTTACCAACAAGATTACTCAACCGAAAAGTCTGATCATAATGACCCATTACATCTTGAAGTCCTATTCCATCAAACCAAAGTCAGATGAGTCTTGGTAGACGGAGGAGTAGGTTTGAACCTATGTATCCTAAAACTGGATAAGGCATTAGGATTCTCAGAAGACTGCGTAGACACTTCTAAGAGTATAGTCATCAAGGCTTATGATGATGAGGAATGATCATCCAAAGGAGTTGTCACACTCCCTATCAGAATTGGGCCAACAATTATGAACACCAACTTCCAAGTCTTGGATCTCACCCTTCCATACAAATTTTTGTTAGGTAAACCTTGGGTACACGTAATGTCTTAAATTCCCTTATAATGGCACCAAGATCACAATTGATGGTGATCTAGATCCTTTTCAATATTGTACAAGCCTAAGGGAAATTCCACAATGACAAGTACTAGTTAACCAAGAAGCTTCATCATCCACTTTATCCCTATACGTTGACCCATCACATCTTACCAAGTCCATTTCATTCAAACCACCATCAAATACTCCTAAGGTCGAGATCCAAGACAAGGGTTGTGGCGAATATCACATAAAGGCATCATACTGTGCCAATCAACTAATTCCACCTAAGGCATATAACTTGCCCATGGCAGATAGAAGCTAGTTAGTAGTCACATTCCATGTTCCCCCTACAATGACATTGACCAAATGGGGAGAGTTAAATGAAGAAATTGTGGACCACGGTGATATTACCTCCTGGTTGTATCAAGAAGACAATGAATACCCCCCACTGTCTATTCAAATAGCTAAGGACCAATATGGAAAAGGCTTTGAGATTATGAAAAATGAAGACTATGATGGGCATAATAGGTTAGAACTACATCAGAATGGAAGGACATAACCGATCACTCTCTCACCATGGTCGAAATACCTAGGGCTAGGGTATGAGCCACTTCGAATTGGGTTTCCTAGTACCTCGTTACCATTTCAAGAGGAAGATTGTGCTTATGTAGGCATCAATACATCTCACGAACCACTTCCCCTAGTCAATGACAAGTCTCACAAACCACTTCCCCCAGTCTATGATGAGTCTCATGAATCACTTCCCTCGGTTTACGATGAATCTCCCAACTCAAGCGATTGTGAATGGGATTCTTATTCCTCTACCAATACCATGAACTAGATGATCTCTTTGGAGAATTGGACCTAAAGGTTAAACCTGTACCAAAACCAACTAGTTCTTGTCATAGGAATCACTTGTCTAAAGAAGAATGGCATAAATACTATTACTTGGAAACCCTTGATCGTGCATCTTAGGCACCTGCCGAACCATCTTATGATGACTCGGCCCTTTTTATAGTCCCACAACAAAATATACCTACCCATAGGAAGAATAAAAAGGAGTTAGTCGAAAACTTCTGTGATCATGTCAACCATTCTCTATTCACCTTTTCAGCTGCTACCTTTAAAAACACCGATGATGACATGCCTCTCATATATCCTAAACTTATCGACTAGGATCAACAAGGTACACCCATCATAGATACATTCGAGAATGATGAAGCAATCACTTAGTTCATGGGACTTAGAGAAGACATATCAAGAGGGGATCATAAAGATGGTTTTACCATAGAATTGGATGACAAAGCATATTTTGGGGAGTCTATTTACACCTCTAGTCACAAAAATCAAAATAAAATAAAAAATGATGAAAAAGAGAAAAGAGATGAGTCCCTAGGTGAAAACCGAAAGGCACCTTTGGATGAAGAAACGGTAAAAACAAAGGATGTATCTAAGGGCGAAAACCTCTCTAAGGCACCCAAGGATAGAGGTTTAATTATTCTCCCTGTTGAACAAGAAAATTCATCGATGCTAGTAGAAGAGTTGGTTGCAGTCAACATAGGTACAAAACAAAATCCTCAGATAGTATATTTTGCAGCTTCTTTAACAGAGACATAAAAACATGAGTTTAAGGATTTCTTCATAAAGAGACAGATAAACTTTGCATGGTCATATTCTGACATGCTTGGGCTGGATTCAAGCCTAATATTGCATCATCTACCATTACAACTAGGTATTAAGCCAGTCAAACAAAAGCTAAGGAAAATGCATCCATAGATTGCTCTACTGGTCAAGGCAAAACTTAAGAAACTCTTGGATGTTGGATTTATAAGGACTGTAGACTATACATACTGGATTTCAAATATTTTACCAGTGACTAAACCAACTGGGGGCATTTGCATTTGCATAGAATTTAGAGACATCAACAAGGCATGTCCTAAGGATAACTTCCCTTTTCCGAACATAGACATGATAGTAGATCTTACAGCAGGATACGAGATGCTATCCCTCATGGATGGTTTCTCTCGATATAACAAAATAAAAATCACACCTGAAGACCAACACAAGAAAAATTTCACATGTCCATGGGGCACCTACTGTTGGAATGTTATGCCATTTGGGCTTAAGAACACAAGAGCTACCTATCAACGGGCAATGACTACGATTTTCCATGACTTTGTACAAACTCTTATGGAAGATTATGTAGATGAAATAATAGCTAAATTAGAAACAAGGGCAGATCATTTGAAGGTTCTAGACAAGATATTCCAGAGGCTCGATAATTACAACATCAAGCTAAACCCGAAGAAGTGTGTCTTTGGACTGAAATCAAGAAACTGTTAGGGTACATCATTTCCAGAAGAGGTATTGAAGTAGATCCAGAGAAGGTAAGAGCTATCATAGAAATGCCTCCTCCTGTCAGCATTGGTCAACTAAGAACACTACATGGAATATTATAGTCCATCAGGAATTTCATTGTACAACTGGTAGACAAAATACACCCATTCAACATTTTCTCAAGAAAGGAGTACCATTTGTGTGGACACCTAAATTCCAAGAAGCTTTCCAACAAATCAAGGACTAATTGCTCACTCCACCTATTCTCATGCCACCTACATATGGAAAATTGTTGATACTATACATTTCAGCAACTCAGACAACATTAGGAGCTCTTCTTGCACAACACGATGATCAGGGTCATGAGAGAGTAGTCTACTACATCATTCGTACCTTGGTAGGATATGAATTAAACTATAGAAAGATAGAATGTTCGTATCTTTTGGTAGTCTTTGCTCCTCAAAAGCTACGACACTATATGCTCAATCGCCAAACAATTTTGGTTGCAAAGATTGATCCCCTCAAATATTTCCTAAGTAAGGCA
Organism: Sequoiadendron giganteum; assembly: GCA_007115665.2. Lineage (NCBI taxonomy): Eukaryota > Viridiplantae > Streptophyta > Pinopsida > Cupressales > Cupressaceae > Sequoiadendron > Sequoiadendron giganteum. The sequence goes on along the minus strand of CM021101.1, from coordinate 229,497,883 downwards.
ACATTAATAGGTCGATTGGCTAAATGGGTTATGATACTTAGCAAGTATGGCATCCAATCTATGGAAAGGAAGGCTATAAAAGGAAAAATGATTACAAATCAGGTAGAAAATACACCCATCAAGGTAGACCATCCTTTAGTGGTGGATTTTCTTGACGAAATTATCTTTAACATTGACACTAGAACATACTGGAAATTATATTTTGGCGAGTCACATACACAACATGGTTTAGGAGCAGGTATTCTATTTGTGACACCTCAAGGTGAGACCATTCCTAAATCATTCAAGATTGCTTTCCTCTACACCAATAACATAGCAGAGTATGAAGCCTTAGTGACAGGACTAAAAATGGTAGCACAATGGAAGATTAAGAGCCTACATATTTTTGGCGATTCTTAGCTAGTAGTCTGGCAAGTAAATGATGATTATGAGAATAAGGATGAGAAAATTTCCCCCTACAAGTGCATGGATGACAGTTTCAAGTAGTAATTTGATCATATTTCCTTTCAAAAAATACCACGTATTCAGAACAGGGTTGCAGATGCTATGGCAACCATGGGATCCTTATTGGATATTTGGAGTAACGTGCCTAAGTTTTAGTTTTTGGTTGAACAACTATTGGTCCCCGCCTATGATGTCCCCGATTCTGTGATGGTGTGTAAAATTTTTGGTCCTACTTCCCCTTGGTATAAAGACATATTCAACTACCTAATCGACAAAACTTACCTCTAGACCTGTCAAATAACCAATGTCGAACCTTCATCCGTATGACAACTAAGTACACCATCATCGAAGATACCTTGTATAGACGTACCTTAGATAATGCCCTAATGAGATGTCTCAATTTTGAAGAAGCACAAACAACTTTACGAGTAGTGCATGAGGGTATATGTGGATCCCATTTGAGTGGTCCTACTTTAGCCCATAAGATTATGAGATTATATTATTATTGGCCTACAATGGAGAAAGACTTATATATCTTTGTAAATAAATGTAGACAGTGTTAGATACATGGAGATTTGATAAGAGCACCAACACAAGAGCTTGATATGATTACATCACCATGGAATTTTTCCCAATGGGGACTTAACCTCATAGGTTAGATACACCCTCCATCATCCAGCAACCATAAATTCATCATAATCGCCACTGAATACTTTACCAAATGGATCAAAGCTATTTTGATGACCTACATCACCGGCACACAAATATCCAAGTTTATCTTAAACTATATCATTTTTTGATATGGTGTACCCCAATCAATAATCAAAAACCAAGAAGTACACCATCTATGTGAAGATTTTCATATCAAACATCATTTTTCCACCCCATATTACCCATAAGGTAATGGCCAAGCAAAGGCATCTAATAAAACCATTGTTAGAATCCTAAAGAAGATGGTTAATGACATTGGTCATGACTGGAACCTATAGATAAATCCTGCCTTATGGGCTTACCGTACAAGCATCCGTACTCCCACTGGCGCCACTCCATATTCCCTAGTATTTGGATCCAAATCTATCTTACCTATTGAGGTTGAAATTCCTTCCCTGAGGATATCCTTGAAAGGTCACATTGATGATGAAGAATACCGTGTCTCCATATTGCAAGAGCTAATTACTAGATGAATGAAGACAATAAGCACTAGACCATTTGCAAGCATATTAGAATCATCTTTGTTGAAGCTATAATAGGAAAGTTTTAAATAGACACTTTGACATTGGTGACCTAGTTTTAATGGAGAATCCCAAGAATCAAGTTGAACATCAAAAGAAAAGAAGGTTTGAACCTAACTAGTTAGGGCTTTATATTGTCACAAAAGTCTTTGGATTAGGAGCATACCAACTCTCTATTCCTGAAGGAGAGCCACTTTTGTCACCTATAAAGAGTCTTCATCTAAAGAGGTTCTATGCTTAGCTTATGAGAATCTGTGTCTTAATCTAGAAAAAAAACAAAGAAAAATGGATCAAGCAAAGAAAATATTTCAAAGCCAAAGTCAATCTAAATGTGGAGCCACAAGAAAAGAGGACTCCCACACATAATAAATTTCCACCTCCTTCAAAATGGTCATCAATCAAGGCATATAAAAGTGTTGGTTCCAAACGCTATCCCAATCAAAATTTCAAACTTCACCATCCAACATCCCAAGTTTGGAAAATAAAAAGTGATTCATCTAAACTTCTGAACAATCCCCCCACATCTACCATCATCCATCATAATCCAACATCTCGTCTGAAGTCCAAAAATCCCATGTCACAAATCCGTTGCATCTTGGCAGCAACTCTTTATTGTAAGGACTCTAATGACACTCTATTGCGATGTGTGTATTTTGATAAGGCCAACTATAGTATCAACAAGGGTCACAATGACATTGATCATTTATATGCAAGTGTTATGATCCTAACAAGACAACTACTTCATAAAGGTCATTATTGGCATATCATGGCACCAATATTTATATCAACACCATCAATGGATTCAACACAATCAATGATCATCTAAAGTATCAAGGCAAAAAAAAAAATTGAAATAACAAAAAAATTGTAACCTTGATGAAAACCTAGCAAACAGGCATCTTGGTGACACCAAGAAGATTGGAAAATAGTAAAGAGAAAAATTTCATCCAATAGTGAAAACCATTCTTATGGTGCTTTTGATAAGTACCATGATGAAAACCTGGTAAACAGGCGTCATGTGTAAGAGAAATTATCTATGTGGATCTTTACACTTGGGGGCAAGTTGTCTCATCTCTCATACCATCTGAATGACATTTTTTTATGACATTTCCATCTATCCATTTAAGCCCTATCATTCCCATCCATTTTCCCACCTACCTTGATCTTGATAAGGACTGGGGTACAAACATAAATCATTCTTTGGGAATTTTTTTCACATGACTATCCTTTGGTCATACACTATCCATGAGACATCATGTCATTACCTTCATAGCTTCATTATCCCTATGCAACATTTTCCTTGGAGACCAAATGATAATTCTCCCAGCCATAATCCTCATGTCTCCTATCTTTTACCAACACCACCCATCATCCTTTTATACAAATCACCTATCTTGGTTTCCCTTGTCAACCATCTAAGGATTTTAATCCAACATCCTTCCATCATCCCACCTAGTCCTATCCAAGTCATTCCAAATACAACAAGCCCAATCCATACAATATTGCTAGGAATTTTAATGCATCATCCAAAAAATTCCTTGGCTTTGTTTCTTGCCTTGCTGCAAACATTGATCCTTAAGTCACATTATTATCATCCTCACGTTGTTTCGAGATGTGTCCTTCCCATGTCAAACAACACCATCATCATCATCACTTGGTAATTGGTTTTCAGCTTGACTGGGATCAAGATCATGGTTGTCCTTGGATTCTTGTGTGTAGGCATCATTTAAATGCATTTTTCACCACCATCGAAAAATGTCCTGAAAAAATCCAAAAACAGTAGAAAACTTCAAAAAGACAAAAAAATCGAAACATGTCAAAAAATCCCCAAAATAGCGTCAGTCATGTCTAGTTAGTCATGTCAAGTCAGTCATGTTAAGTCAGCCATATACATAGTCAAACTATGTTGCCTCTCCGATTGGGATGTAGGCAAGGCCATCGATCGATGTTCCCTCGAGGCATTAGTTCTGTCAGTCTAGGTTTGTCATGTATCACATACATTAAATCATGACTCTTTGAAAATTCAAAGTCATTGGTTGTGTCGAACTACGAGGTCTCTGCGTGTACAACGTAGGCAAGAATAATCAATTGATGAGCTCTTGAGACAACACTAGGTTAGTCCAATAGGGTTCATTCACATTCAATTCATTATCACACACATTGGATATCATTCACTTAGATGCATGTCTTTTGCCACATTAGGTAAGTACTTTAGGGTATCATCTCATGTCCTACACTGTCAATACACACACTTTTAATCAGTCAATGAATTAAAACAAATTATGCACCAACAAGGCAAAGCATCTCAAACAGTCATCAATTCAATATCAAACACATTGTCAAAATGATCAACTTATGTCTTTGCAAGATATGTCATTCTTGTCAACAGACGTCGTCAAATGTCATAGCCTCATGTACCTTGTCACATCAATGTTATCAGGCTCCAACATTTTATATGACAAGTGTCTTTTCTGAAACCAAGCTTTGTCATGCCTTATATAGATAGTCACCAGGTCAGAACCAGACTCAAGCGTCTTAATATGGTATGTTTCATCCATCACATTACGCTATGTCAAACATCAAACAATCAAACAATCCCACAAGATAAAGTTTTGGTGAATACTTTTATTTAGCTTTTATGACTTTATAGCTTATTTTGTCTTATATTTTTATCAATTTGTGAATTTAGTCTGGTTACTAGGTTTCTCAAGGATGTCCCTTGAAGGATTTAGAGAAGCAAGGATGTCTTAGGACTCTTTTTCTTTGGTTGCTTTCTATCAACTATCTTTTTAGCATTGGTTTTTGAGTCATGTTACTAGTTTTCTCAAGGATGTCCTAAAAGGATTTAGAGGAGCAATGATGTCTCATGACCTGTCTTTTATTTGTTTGTTGTATGTGGTTTGTCTTGACAAAATGATTGGGGCAATCTTGTCCTTAGTTTGAGTTAAGACACTCCTTGTCTACGACTATTTGTTTTTCACAGATGGATGACTTTGTACACTATGGTCTATCTCATATCATGGTGTATATTATCCATTTGTGTCATGTCTTGCCCAATGATGATAAAAATCAAGCATAGAATATTTGGCACAATATCGAAGATCATATTTTTCTCAATCAACAACCATTTGTTTTTCAATACAAACTTTTTGAATTATCCTTGCTAACATTTCTTCTTTTTTGCATCTTCACCACCATTATCTATCCATTTCGAGAGCACACTCATGTTCTTCAAACCCACCTATCCTCTCAAGGGGGCATACCACTACCTCCTCATCATTCTCCCTTTCACTAGGGCATACACTAGCCTATTTCATACTGGGGTACGATCAAGGCATATTTTATTTGACACAACCCTTAAACAACATTGTATCAAAGAGGGGCAACCTGTAGACACCGAAAATTGGTCTAGGCCTGCGAACACCACTTTCAACATAATTTTCTATTATCTATGGTCATCATTACATAATGCTAATTATTTAATCACCCTTTCTAACACATATTTCCTCTATTAATTAAATACCCCTTTTTCATTAATTCATTAATTCATAGTAACCTTTATTCAACTTGATTAATTAAATAAATCATTTTTGTTTAATTATATCGCTAACTAATTAATTCTTCCTTCTTAATTAGATGATTTATTATTTAATTACCCCCTTTGTCATATTTCCACTATAATTAAATATTTATTATTTAATTATTCATTTAAACCCCTTTATCTATAATTAAATATTTATTATTTAATTTATTCAACTCCACCTTTACAATAGTCAAATTAAATAAATGATCTTTATTTATTTAATTAAGTATTTCATTTTCGAATGTTGAATTAAATTAAAATTTAATTCATTTATTTAATTATTTATGTCACATTGTTCTGTCGTTCAGTTGACTAATCATTCACTTACTTTCTGACTCAAGATCTATTTTTAGTTCTCCAATTATCCTCGGATTCAACATCTAATTATCTCTACAAGAGCACTCTCTATCACAACTAGTCAGTTAACTAGTTCCAACTCATATGCATGATGTGTTTATTAATTAAATATCTTTATTTATTAATTAACTCATGTTTGCATTCAAATGCATTATTCACCAACTTCTAAATTTGTCTTTGACATTCAAAGTCTATTTCTTCTATTTTCGAAGACTTTTAACTGAAGATTAAAATCTTGAACTCGTGTTCTAACTCATGTTCTAACTTAGTCTCTATCCTGCAATCTTTTCTGACTCAAGTTCTAACTCGCATTCTATTTGACACAAAACTCACATCACATGACATTCATCAATCTCATCCATCAATCTCTCTTTCAATTTGAGCCAATAGTTTGAAAACCCAAAATCTATAAAATGGCCTATCATAATCATTATTCCTCCTCCCGAAATCATACAATTTTGAGAAGAAACTTATCTTCGATATTTTTCTTAGACACTCGACGAAGTTATGCTTGCATCAGTACTAGAAATTTGAGGGCAAGAATACTAAAACAAAAAAATAAAGAAGAGCAATCAAGATAATTCGAAGGAGTGAACGCATATTCAATGAGGCCTTTTCAATTAATTTGTTTAGTTATTCATTATATTTATTTCTTCGTTCTTTGTTGTTTGATTTAGATTAATATTGGCTAGATTAAGATTAACATTTTTTATTCTAGTTTACAATAGATACCTAATCTAGATTTTATTCTAAGTTACATTTGGTGAACCTGACGTGAATCACACTTCCAATTCGCACATCTTTTTTCGTCTTTCAATTTTTTTCTATTTCTTAGTTTTGCAGGTTATCATACGACTAACCGCATATGTTCAACACATCAACACATCTATATCCAAAAATTGTATCTTCTAAAAATAGCGACACATCTATCATCCCGAACTGCATACACAAAGTCCTAAACCACATTCGCCTGTCAACAAATTCGAGGACCACATCCACCTGTCAACATTGAGCCACATCTGTGGCTCAAAATGCCACATTCATTTTTTTTCATTCTCGCCATATAGGTTGTTTTGATTTTCGCTAATGTTTGTTGACAGTTGTGCTAAGATGGATTAACTTAGTGTTTGCAAGACGAAGCATAGAAGACAATAAAAACCAAAACCATTGTTTTCTACAGGACGAAAGTTGAAGACACCACAAAAAAACATGAAATACTAATCAATTTGCATGTAGGACCTAATGCATTTTTATTTATTTATTTAGCATACTTTTTGTTTGGTAGATAGATAACTGTCATTTGGAATAAAAAGAATAACTGTCTTCTTTGTTTGGTGTGAAAGCACATTTTTGTAACCCCACGATTTGGTACACCAAAGTATCCTCTCCCCTTGTGCATTCGTGTGATCCTGGGTGCAACAAAAATGGTTACCAACTCTAGAACTTGGGCCTATTGAGATAAATTACTCACCCCAAGATGACTCAGACTAGTAGCACGCTAGATGCCAAGCGACTTCCAACCGGTATATACAAGTTGATTCTTGGAGAAACCCAAGAATCATGCACACTATTCGGATGAGATGGACAAAAATGGACTCTCGCTGACATTGGATAGTGCCCCATGAATGGAATGCCTTACTAAACACCTTGTTGTAGATTTGCCAAAATCCCATCTATTTGCCGGTGCAACAAGGTTGGCCATGTGAAGCCGTCTTACATTCTTATGATTTATGTGTGGAGATGAGATGTATGCCATTGGAGTTTCATGAGTATAGTAGCTTGGTTGCCGCATATAACTGAGTGTTGTGGAGGGGAGCCAATGGGGTCAAGCTACTAGTCATCCACCATAAATATGTGTAGCTAGAGAAATCCAAGTAAGAACTTATAAATTTTCGTCCATAAAGCCTAGGTTGTAAATGTTTTTGGTCTTAATAGTCCTCTCATCACAAACTGAAAATATATTGATTTTTTTTCTTTTTTTTGTTGCATTCATCAAAAATATTGATCAACAAATGGATTTAGTTAAAAAAACTTTCGAAAAACTTCAGCTGTAAAAAATGTGAGTCACAACTATCAATTTTTACACCGCATTTGTCTTAGCGAGTCAAATTTGTTAGGGGAAAAGCCACATGTGTCTATCAAAAAATTTCATTTCCACATACTATATATTAGTAGCCACAACTGTCAAAGTTTGAGTCGCATGTGTGCATGCAAGCCACATATGTCAATTTTCAAGCCGCAAGTGTTTTTCAAAAAGTTTAGGTTTACATAGTCCATATTTAAAACCGCATGCGTATTAATAAACCATATTTGTCATAAAAAAAACTGCATGCGTATTTCAAAACCACATCCATCAAAAAGTCCAAACCCTGTTAGTGTCTAGACCAAATTGCAAACATCGAAAATTGGTCTAGGCCTACGAACAACACTTTTGACATAATTTTCTATTATCCATGGTCATGATGAAATAATTTTAATTATTTAATTACCCTTTCTAACACATATTTCCTCTATTAATTACATACCCCTTTTTCATTAATTCATTAATTCATAGTAACCTTTATTCAACTTGATGAATTAAATGAATCATATCTATTTAATTAAGTCGCTAACTAATTAATTCTTCCTTCTTAATTAAATGATTTATTATTTAATTACCCCCTTTGTCATAATTCAACTATAATTAAATATTTATTATTTAATTATTCATTTAACCCCATTTATCTATAATTAATTATTTATTATTTAATTTATTCAATTCCACCTTTACAACAGTCAAATTAAATAAATGATCTTTATTTATTTAATTAAATCTTTCATTTTTTAATGTTGAATTAAATTAACATTTAATTAATTAATTAAATTATTTATGTCACATTCTTCTATCGTTCAGTTGAGTAATCATTCACTCACCTTCTGACTCAAGATCTATTTTTATTTCTCCAGTTATCTATGGATTCAACATTTGATTATCTTTGCAAGAGGACTCTTTTTTACAACTAGTCAGTTAACTAGTTCCAACTCATATGCATGATGTGTTTATTAATTAAATATATTTATTTATTTATTAACTCATGTTTGCATTCAAATGCATTGTTCTCCAACTTCTAACTTTGTCTTTGACATTCAATGTCTATTTCTTCTACTTTCGAAGACTCTTAACTGAAGATTAAAATCTTGAACTCGTGTTCTAACTCACGTTCTAACTTAGTCTCTATCCTGGAATCTTTTCTGGCTCATGTTCTAACTCACGTTCTATCTAACACAAAACTCACCTCACATGGCATTCATCAATCTCATCCATCAATCTCTCTTTCAATCTAAGCCAATTGTTTGAAAACCCAAAATCTATAAAATGGCATGGCATAATCAATATTCCTCCTCCCGAAATAATACACTTTTGAGAAGAAACTTATCTTCAATATTTTTCTTAGACACTCGACGAAGTTATGCTTGCATTAATACTAGAAATTTGAGGGCAAGAATACTAAAACAACAAAATGGGGAAGAGAAATCAAGATAATTCGAAGGAGTGAATGCATATTCAGTGAGACCTTTTCAATTAATTTATTCATTATGTTTATTTCTTCATTCTTTGTTGTTTGATTTAGATTAATATTGGTTAGATTAAGATTAACATTGTTTATTCTAGTTTGCAGATACCTAATCCAGATTTTATTCTATGTTAGAAATGACTAACATCATGAATGTTGTGTGCATGTTTGCTAGATATCAAGTTGATTTGAAGGAATCACATGTGACTGTAATAAAGAGGATTTTCAGATACTTAAAAGGAATAGTTGGTTTACGTCTTTAGTATCCTACGGATGATGATCTTACTCTAAATGCCTTTACAAACGTAGATTGGGCAGGAGATGTGGATTACAAGAAAAGTACAAGTGGTGGTGCATTATTCTTGGGGAATAAGTTGGTGTCTTGGATAAGTATTAAGAAGAAATCCAATTCCTTATTTACTGTTGAGGTAGAATATATTGTTACTGCAAAAAAATTGTACTCAAGTGTTGTGGATAAAGTAGATGCTGAGAGATATTAGAGTTGAGTATGATTAGCCCATTGCTAAATTTTGTGACAATTCAAGTGCCATAAAAATCTCTTAGAATACGGTGCTACACTCAAAGGAAAAACATATATCTATCAAATATTAGTTTTTGAGAGACAAGGTGAGTGATAAAGAAGCTAGATTGGAATGTGTGCCCACAAAGGAATAAATTACAGATATCTTTACTAAAATATTTCCTAAGGATACTTTTGAATATCTCAGAGGTAAGTTAGCAGTGATTTCCCCTTCTAATCTAAACTAAGATGCAAGTCTTTTCATCTATCTGTGCACTTACAATGAGAAGTTGTTTCTAATTGATGTTGTGGTGGCTGCTACTTAGGGGGAGTAGTTAGATGATTCAAATGATATGTGGTTCAGAGCTTGTGTACCTCTTTCATTGATGTCAAAGGGGGAGAAGAGTAATGTGAAAAACCTTTGTACAAGAAAGGGGGAGAAATGCGATATGTACTAAGAGGGAGAAGATGGAAGAGAAATGTAAGGAAGAGAAGAATAGGTTGAGAAGAGTTAGTTGTGTTGATGGTATTTTTCCCACCATGTGTTTCCATCAATACCAAAGGGGGAGATTGTTGGATATTGTGGTTTTCATTGATGTCAACACTATTAGCATTAATGATTTTGAAGGTTGTATATGTCGAGGATATTGAGAAAATTATAACAAATGTATTACAGGAAGTTTATGAAGCTAAGAAGGTCAGAGTGATGGTAATTTTTGTACATTGATGATCAGATGGGGCACATTAAAGGGTTTTTTTGCTGAGCCTATCTAGTATGTTTTCTGAAATTTTCAGAGGTGCGCATCAAGAATTGAGAAAGTTATGAAGTTTTGTGTTCCTAAAGTTATTCAGTTACTATAGCAGGTGTTTCTAGAAGATGTGATTGAAATTTCAATGAATTAATTCATTGTGTACATTCCTAAAATGTTCAATGATGTTTCTAGATTGTACTTTATCATTGTGTATTTTATGTTCTTGGCTGACATGAAGGTGGTAGCATGTTGCAGATCCTTATGCGTTAATATTTTATTTTATGGTGTGTTCAAGGATGTTTATTTAGGTCCTCATTATGTTGTGACCGACTTAAGTTGGTGTGCATTGAGCTTTTTTCATGAATTGGGCCGACAATTATAATTTATTCTCTATTTGTGGCCGATAGAGTTGTTGATGTAAAATAATGTAGTGGATATATAAGAAAGATAGTTTCTTCATTTTGAAGTGTGAAGTGTGCAAATGTGTGGTGTGTATGTGAAATATGCAAATAAAGATCAGATCATTTTATTTCAGAGCAAAGTGTGAATAAGATTTAGTGAAGTGTAAAGAAGTGTTTATAACCAAAACTATCATCAAGATTTTGTAGAAGCTAATTTCTTAGCTCAACCTCATCAGATGGATTTAATCTGATTATTTTTTGTAAGTCAGTGAGCCTTCCCTTTGAGTAGTGAGCTCTAGGTATTGTTCTTGAATGCATGTGAATTCCCTATTCATTTTTCATTATACTTCTAACAGGGTATAATCTTGTGGACTAACATCCACCATGGTTTTTCCCCTAATAGGGTTTCCACATATAAAATCTTGGTTTTCATGTGTATCTAATGTATTGTTGATTTATTCTTTCACTGTTAATTATTAGATCTAAGATTAAAGTTTCTTTTAAGGTTGAATAAGTTTAAATTTTGTAACAACTGATTCACCCACCCTCTCATTTTTCTATCCTTGTTTTAGCAACAATCCATACATCATTTGAAACCCAATGAGACCAACAAAATAATCCCTGATCATTTTATTTATAATTCATGAACCAAGTACAATGAGAGATAAATGGATTTGAATTTTCACCATTTTGTATTCAATTGCTAGTACTATTATAAAATATTACATATGCATATTGAAAGACTCAAAACGTAAGAAAAAAATCTAAAATGTCTTTGTATTCTCATTACAAAAATTCTCTCTATAATCAATTAGCAACCAACAACTCGTACTTATGGCCTTTAATTCCTTCTAGAAAATGATGGATCAAACAAGCCTCGGGCTAGAAAATACACAAGTCCTATTCCTATTGGACCATTACAACAAACATTGGATTTTACAATTATTTTTGCAATTCAAATAGAGGGAAATATCACATGGGACAATGACCATCTACATTTTCCAATGAAGATTTTTTCCTGCCTTCCAAAAGGCACCTTTTACTTGGTGTAGCAATATATCTCCATGCTCTCAAAATTGCATCCATGTATACCAAGCTTGAATGAAAGAAAAGCATAAAATGAAGAAAGAAAAAAGAGACAAAATACCTTCCACGCCTCTAACCCTATCAACCATTTCAAATTGTAGAGAAAATAATATTTTATCCATAGTTTACCAAATTCCTAATTTGTACTAGTTCCAAGCCATGTATTATTTTTCTCTCATTCATTATTCACCATTGTTGCATACCAAAAGACAAAAATTTGGAGTAACCATCTAATAGTAGTAGTTTAATCCTCCAAGACTTCCAAGTACTTAGCCTTCCATGTTTGAAACTCTTCCTTTGTGGGACAATTGAATGTTATGATACCATCAAATTTTAACCTATAACGAGCATATTTAGTGGAAACTTGATTTTCTTACTTATCAAATTCTTCTAGAGAAATTCCTTCTTGATAAAACACGCCCATGTTTTTCTTTAGCATGATCATGTCATTTCCATCCCAAATCAGGGTTCCTTGCTTTGAAATCACCTTACTTTCATATTTTCATCCATATTATAATGATTTCATTTCACTATTATCCTTTAATATATCGGGAAGGAGACCATGATTCATTTCATCAAATATCTTAATGAACTCCCTTATTTTAGCCTCCAAAGGCTCAATATTTCCTTGGAATTCTCAAATTTTATTCATAGTTCAAAGGGTGGGTTGCATTTTGTGAAGATTATTTACATCATTCTTGGATCCCACAACCATTAGCCTCAAATCTACGACTCTTACGATCCATTTCTCCATGAGGGGAATTGCCACCTCCTTTTCTATGTCAAAATTATTTACTGCATCAACCATGGAGGAATAATTAGCAAGGATTCTCATTAATCTCTTGTCAACTCCTCTATTCAAATGTTCTAATACTGTAGTCACAATTTTCAACTTGCTAACAAATATCATCCTATCATGTCGAGTGCATTTTTCCTCATATTCCTTCATATTTTAAAGAAATTTTTCTTTGCGAATTTCCTCTCCTTGTTGTGCTTCTGATGTGCTAGTTCCTCCACTAAGATGGGCACATTTCCCATTTTTTCAAGCACGATCGACCATAAAGAACTTGTGGGAGGGATAGAGGAAGATGAAGTTGGATCTTGAGGTGTAGAAGGAGAATCAATATCTATTTATTTAGGCACACTAGGTTGCAAATTTTTCATTTCTTCCTTCAACAATGCCTTTTTAGTCTACAACTGCATTATTTGTTGTTGGCCCTTGCCATATTGAATGAATAAATCATTGTATAGCTTATTGAACTTTTCCTTTTATATTGTTATTGATTCAATTGTTTCTTTTGTTAACTGAGAAACATTCATGAACATGGTATTAGCCTCAATAGATGAAGTATTAGATACTCTTTTGATAGTTAGGCCCCCTTTATAGTCTGCAGATGGCTCTGCAACTTCTAGTTTTTTTTGTATTAGGAGCTATGGACTAGATAGCTAATGTATCCCTTTTCTCACTAAATACATATCCTCATAGTGAAATGGTAGATTCCTCCTTATAATTTTATAGAGGCCTATCATACCTATATATTGCATCAAAGGCTATTGTAGAGGCTAAGTCCCATTATGGCAATAAAATTATACCACTCTTTCTCACTAGCTCTCTACTTTCTTGTCCAATTATTCCTTAGAAAAATTCCTTCATTTTCTTTATGACTTGGGCCTAGATGTATTGATCAAGAAACTCTAGGTGGAGGCTTATTATCATTGCAATGTTATTAAAATATTCATCCTTCTTGGCTCTCCAAGAAAATTCTAGGAATTTAGTGGGCTTGACAAATGAGTCATCATCCATGAATTGTTTACAAGATTCCTCCCTAGCATCATCTTTGTTATTCATTCCTATGAGGTCATCGTTACTCAATATAAGACCAGTTATTGTGGCACCATCTCCTTGCGTGGGGAAGGCATTGCTTGTTCCATATCTTCCTCAGTGGCCATTATTTCATCTTCAGAATCATCATCATAATCCACTAGGCCACTTGACTCAACCTTTTGCTTCTTATGAAGTGGTTGTCTGGGTGGTCAGGAATGTATAGGTGTTGAATCAATGTCAAAAATTACAATATAAATTGACCTAGGATAAGATGGTGGTGGAATTTGGTGTACTAGTGAATGGATTTTATGTTCCTCTTATTGAGAAGAGGTTGTCGTTGCCTGTTTCTTCTCCTTCTCCCCATCTTTTCTCCTCTTAAAAAAAAAAAAATTCTTTTGAGGTTGGAAAGTTGTTATTTCTTCCATTATAGGTGTATCCCCTTCCCCCTATTTTGCCACTATAACAAAGTTTACCTTTTCTTGAATCTATCTTTCACCTTTTAGATTCCCAACGATTATCTCAAAATTCTGGAAAACATACTCAATTATTTCCACTTCATTTGGAATCTCTTCAAGAGTTGTAAATTATGGATCCTTTACTCTTATTTCCTTTTCCAATTTATTAAAGGAAATCCACTTCATCTTTCTATCATATTTTAATTGAAATTCAAAAATATCTATGAGCACATCTTTTGAAAAGAATAAGTTAAGGATGAACTTTGAACTTCTAATTATTAGTTTCAACAATTCCATAAATCCCTCAGAATCATGGTTTCTTGCTCTCACACTCTTCATCTCAAGACGATTGATTACATCATTAATCTTATCCCATCCTCTTTTTATCATTAAAAAATCAGATAAACATGTGTATGTAAGGAAAAATGTTCCCTTGTCGTAATCCTTCAAATGGTTGTTCTTCACATTTCCCAGCTACCACATTACCTCTAGGAAACCGACTCTTTTTGGCCCATCCCTTGGAAACATATGAGGTGAGAAAATTGTTACATACACCCTCAAAATTGTGTAACTCATGTAAGTGATCACATCTCACCAATTATGATCAATATTTAGATCTAGCCTCCTATCCTTAGGCCTCAAAAGTTTATGTAGAGCTGCAAGAATTTTAGGCATGTTCAAAATCAAAACTCTCCTCAGTTTGGAGGAAAACAAAGTATCAAACACCACATAATTATAGTTGCTATCATCCTTATCCAGGAGTCTAGTCCAACATTGGATAGATCAAAAATACCTTTCATTTTCTCTAATGGAATATCCTTAACAAAATATGTGGCTCCCTCGAACAAAAACCTATGTATGAAGAATGAATACCAATAGAATCTAACCCCATATTTACCTTTATTCAATGAAACTAGGCCATCATGAATCTTTACTACTAAGTATCCTCCATAATCATAGAGTGTACAACATGTAGGGTGTTGAATTTGTGCATCCATATACATCTCAGCCATTGGAATGCCTATGCTAGCTTCATAACCTATTATTTGAAACAAGGAATATAAAGTCCTCTAAAAAGAAGAAACAAAGTAGTTGATGGTAAATAGATTCTTATTTGATAGGCTCAAGATAATTCTCCCTTGTCCTTTAACCTCTGCTAAATAGTGTTGCAGTATTGAGACATCTAAAGTATGTCTCACTTTTTCATATTCAGCCCTAGGTGCTTTTGTATATATCTAGACCATATCCTCACTCCACTCAGTCAATTTAAAAACTTCAGAAATCTCATCCTGAGTGACCTTGACCATTTCAATTCCATCAGATGTTCTTATAGTCCTTGTGACTAGGTAATAATTTTCAGCCACCGCCTTTAATAGGTCAACACACATATAGACATTTGGAACTATCAGCTTCCCCATATCCAAATTCTAGAGGTTTCCCATAGAAATTCCATAGTTTCTATTACCAAACTAGTAGCTAAACTGTACATATCCAATGGAGGGTAATGTGGCATATTTGATGGCACATTTCTTGTCTACAAGCCCTTCTACAATTTGATTGCCTCATAAAAAAAAATTGACTAGTTAGCTCTTCGACTAGAGGCCTCAATGGAGGTTTAGACCCAAAGAGTTGTTCTTTAGATGCAAATTTTTGAAATTTTGGTTTCATAATTTAGGGTTTGAACAAATAAGGTTTCTTTTCAACAAAACATAGGTTCACAACTAGGGTGCGGGTTTGACGTGTAGAAAAATAAAATTGGAAAAGCTAGTCATTTGAATTGAATGTCAAACCTTAAAATAAATGCATATATAATTGAAACCCTACTAATAAAAGGAAGAGAAAGTGAAATTTGTAAAGTTTCTAGCATTTGAGAAGCAATGTAACAATTTCACTTACTGGTTTTTTGGAAACTTAAAAACCCTAATCGTTGTCGTCAAACAAGCCTGAAAATTGCAGCAAGAACTCCTTGAATGCATTGGATTCTTTTAAAAATATGCAATTTTATTCCAAAACAATCCTTTATGGCTTTATGGTGGATTAATTTGGTAGTTATGCATCCTATCCGCCATTATTGTTCACTTGTGCTAACCAAAATGGCTCATTTTCCCTCAAACTGAACTTTGAATGTTATTTGTTGATTATGTAGTGAGATGGCTTGAAAAATGGTCCAAATTCAATCAAAGAAGTTTGAAAAATCTAGCTATAGACAAATATCACCATTGAACAGTCAGAATAGGTTGTGTGGAAAATCGTCGAAGTCACCCTGTAGGATCCGCCATCCTCACTAGCCCCAATAAAATCCAAATTTTAGCCTCGCCACTCTCCCAATGGGCTTAACCTGTGTGCAAATTTTAACATCGGGAAGTCGGGGAATGGACCACATTAAATCTGATACCCTCAACCTACTTTTAGTTTAGTTCAAGACTATCTGCCTATATGTGTAACCTTCGGATTTGATGGATGGCTTAGATTATAACATCTCATTCTCCTTTAAACCATGTGCTCAAAATATCCCTTTAGTAGCTCATTCATCAATGCCCTCAACCTTACGCCAAAATATTTTTTTAATACTTTATGCTTTTCTATAGTCCTTTTAACAGTTTTGATCATGTCAAGTGGCATCTCCTTGCTTCCATGTTGAGGGATAGGAGATGATGGTGGGTCCCCCATGGGATGGCGGGGAATGATCAAGATTGAACCACATCACCTTATCTCGATATTCGATCACATAAAGCTTTTCATTCATTGCCTTTGAAATGAAATTAGCCCCACTGAAGGAAGGGACATGTGGCTCTCACCCACCAGCTTGCCTCAATACTTTACTAGAAAATAAAACCTGATGAGGGTGTAGGGAGCAGTCAAGATCAAAACATATAGATCTAACAACCTACATAAAATGAATATATCTATATGTGCATAATTTTTAGCACTTAAAAGGGGTCCAACAAGGTTAAAGGGAGGTGGGGACATAAAGTTCATTGAAATACATTAGACAAATGATAAAATATTAAACCCCAGACTTAGGACTTTGGTAAATATTTAAAGGACTTGCGACCCATACAATATAAAGAAACATTTTAAAAGGATGTGATGGGTATCAACTGGGAGTCATAGGTTCAAAGGGTTAGTGGGTAAATGGACTTAATGACTCAAGTCATGAGTAATGTGACTAAGAACGAGTGATTGTAGGTTAATAATAAATTAGAATACTTGAAAATGGGATTCATACTTATGGTTTTTAAGGGGTTTAAGGCATACACATAAACCTTAGAATATAAGAACGAATGAAACTCTAAGCCCTATGATAAGTCCAGACTAGGAAAACAACCAGATTTTGCAAAAAATTAACAATGGAACATAAATATTTTTAACGGTTCCACCACTGGCTCCTATTGGGGATGTCTATTCCTCTAAAATAGAGTGTGATCATAGAATCCTAGGTTGAAGTAGACCAATAGAGAGAACCAAAACCAAGAAATTACCCAACCACGATAGTCAGATGAGACCAAACCAAACCAAACCTATGTACAAAATATATAATGTACATAGAAAAGAACATATTTCAGAAGAAGCTCACCAGTTAATTCTTGTAAAAAATAAGAGTCATCACCATAGGTGTTTCTGATCAGATAAGGGCCTAACCATAATGCATCAAATTTTGCATGCTTTCCCTTATCCTTAGACCTCGCATTCCACATCAGCACCATATCTCCTATTTGGAACATCCTAGAAGATGTTTTCTTGTCATTTAGGTTTTTTACATGTAATTTCAACTTGACATTCCTCTTTTGGGAATCTCATCTCACTTCATCCACCTTTGTTAAGGCATTGATTCTATGCTTCATTTCATCCCACACATCCTTATTATATTATTGGACAAAGTTATAAATCTTCATAAGATTATTTTGAGTTACCCTTTTTGTAATGCCATAGAATAAATCAAATGGGGATAACCAGTTCCTTTCTTAATAGTGACCCTATCCTCCCATAGAGCCAACTTTAACTTGAAGTCCCAAGCTATTTTGTTGTTCCCAATAATTCTTTTTATGATCTTCATCAAGCTTATATTACTTGACTATGCCTGACCATTTCCCTATGGGTGATATGATGAAGAATAGGAGATATGAATTCCATGCTTAGAGTAGAAATATATGAAGTCCTTTGACCTAAAGCACATAGCATTGTTTGAGACAATCTTCTCAGATACTCCAAATCTTTTCAATATGTTATCCATCAAGAAATTAGTGACCAATTTTATTGTTGATATTTTTGTTGGGATTAATTCTACCCACTTAGTAAAGTAATTTGTAGCAACAAGGATCCAAGAGTGACCTCCACTATAATTAACATATATATCGCTAATGAAATCAATGCCCCACTATTGCGATGGTTCCTAGACTGTAACCAACCTAATTGGAAGATTACCCAAGAACATGAGTTTCCCAGAGAATCTCTGACATGCATCACATGTTCTTACAATCTTGTGAGAATCCTTGAAAATTTTAGGCCACCACAATATAGCTCTCAAGAAATTATGAGTAGTGGTCTTAGCCATATAATTTTCACCACACACTCCACTGTGAGTTTCATTTAGCTGCTAAAAGGATTTGACCTTGTCAACACATTTCACCAAAGCATAGTCTAGATTCATCCACCATAGTTCACCATTGATGATGGCATATTTCATAGACTATAATTTGAGGGTCCTTTTTTCATTATCAGTCAACCCCTCAAGACATTCCATCTTCTGTAAATAATAGATAACATTCTTGTACTAGTCACAATCTTGCATATCAAAAATATATGATCTAGCAACATTATCCTCATGATCTATTTGATTGGATTCTAATTTTTCTTCAGACATTATCTTAGCCAACCCTTGACCTCTCACCAATTTGGTGATCTAGATATCAATATTAAATTATTTTATTTTGTTTATCCAAATGCATCTCCTACCTATGACTTCTTTCTGGGTAAAGATATCCTTAATTGCTACACTAGGAACATATGCCACAACTACATCTCTAACAAGATATTTTCTAAAATTATATACATCTTTAACCATTGCATATGCATGTTTCTCTTTCAAGTCATATTTCAATTTTGTGGCTTGAAGAGACTAGCTAAAAATAAAATGGGTTGTTCAAAAAACACTTGATTCTTTTACAATAGAAATTCTAAAATAGTGCGATATGATGCAAATAAGATGATTTGTAGTGGCTTGGAAAAATTAGGGGTCCTTAGAACTGGGGCATCCTTGATTTCCCTCTTGATTGCTCAAAAATTATTACTTGGCTCTTTAGTCCACTCCACTTTCTCACCCTTTTTCAACATCTTAGATATAGGGCACGTAATCTCTACAAAGTTTGTAACAAATCTTCTTAGGAGGTTAATTTTACCAAAGAATTATTGAATGAATTTCACATTATTTGGTTGAGGAATTTTGTCTATGGCAGCTACCCTTTCAGGGTCAATTTTCACTCCTTTTGACGCAATGTGTCCTAACAATTTTCCTTCAGTGACCCCAAAGATGCATTTCTTTAGGTCTATTGAGATTCCATATTCCAGGACTTGATGAAAATATTCTTCAAGTGCATATAGTGATCTTCCTCTTTCTTTAGTAAGAAGTTAATTCATCCATATAAATTTTCGAAAACAAATCAATGAAATCAGAAAAGGCTACATCCACAGCCCTCTGGAAAGTAGCACCTACATTATTCAAGCCAAATGGTATTATGAAATAGACATAAGTGCCCCATGGAGTAGTAAATCAAGTATTGTATTTTTCAAACTCCTTCACTTTAACTTGGTTGTAACTAGGAAAACCACCCATCATATAGATAATAGCTCACAACCAGTCACCTTGTACAACAAGACTTCCATGTTAGGTAGAGGATAGTTGTCCTTCAATGATGATATATTCAGATTTCTAAAATCTACACATAACCTTATAACACCATTCTTTTTCTTGGTTGAAAATAAATTAGACACCCAAGATGAGGGCTTAATAGGCTTAATAATGCCAACATTCCTTAGCTTTACTAACTCTTTTTACATTTTTGGTGCTAAGGTAAGATTGATATAGGTCTTTTCTTTTGTCTGAAAGGCTTTGCATCAGCCTTTAGAGGAATCTCATGTTGAAACGATTCCTCTCTATATGCTTTCAAGTCATCATAGACCAAGAAAAGACATCTGTTTATTTTCTCAGCAAAGCAATCAACATTGCTTTGATCTTGGGCTTCATTTTCTTGGCCACAAAAAAAAATAGGGTCAATCTTAGTCTCTAAGTTTACTTCTTCCAAATCCTCTAGATGGGTGACAGTTTTCTTAGCACTACTCTTGTCTTGGTTGTCAAAGACTCTTTCCAAGGCTACAAGGCCTTTAGAAATTTTATTAGTCTTCAGCTAACTAACTTCATTACCAAATATTGTGTCCTTTCCATCCATATTCTCAACACAATCTCTAAAATCAATCTCCTAACTCTCATACTCATCTAAAAATTTCAAGAAAAATAAAATGTCTTCATCATCATTGAATAATTTCCAATTTTGTATATTGTTAGGGATTGAAGGACTTGTTTATACCTCTACCTTGGAGATACCAAAAAAGGTTATGTCATCAAGCCTAAGTACAATGTTTTCTAGCAAATTAGCCACTCTATTTTGACCTCTTTTCATCCAATCAATTCAAAATGAATTAAACTGCTCAATGGAATACCAAACAACATTCTTATAGTATTTCAATCTCTTATTATTTGATGCATATTTGGATCTAACTTGGGATATGACCAATTCTGAATCACTGATTGCCTTTAGTTTGTTCATCCTATGTTTTTTAGCTAACCTTAACCCCAAAAATAAGGCCTCATATTCTATCACATTGTTTATACAAACAAATGAAAAGGTGAAAGAGAACTTGAATATACTGCCACTAGGTGAAACCAATAGTATGCCTACACTAGACCCTTCCTTGGAACTTGCACCATCAAAATACATTGTTGAAAAGATCATCATTACCAAATAACTTGGTCATTTCCTTTTCAATAGCTATAGGTATCCTATCACTTTCTCTTGGTAACTATTCTACCTTGAAATCACTAATGTTAGTATCTACAAAACGAACTATCATCTTTCGGAACATGCTCAATCATGTGTGACACCTTTGATTCTCTAACCAGTTTGACATATTTTTCGTCAATTATGAAGGTAGAAAAAGACATATCACACTGCATACTACCCCCATGGAAGCACTTTTTTTTCTTGATTGAAATATTCCATAATTTTGTGGAATGTCTATCACCACCACACTCATTCTAAACTCTTTTTTTGGCAATATAGCTAACCTACACTGGAGTTCATTTATCACACCAATCAGAGGGACTTCACTAGAATCTATAGCATAACATTTTACTTGGGTACTATCAATTTTCAATCCCATTGTTTCCATAATATTAGTTGGCATGATATTATTAGATGCTCCTAAGTTAGTTATACATTTTTTCAAGAATTTTCCATCAACAATCAAGGTTACAAAAAATGGATCTATATTATCAGGATATACAGCTAGTGAATTTCCTAGATAAATGTGAGGGATCTCAGTGATTTCTCGCTCAACCTCCCTTTCCTTATTTTATTTCTTACTCTATTTGGGTGGAGTAGACACCACTAATTCATCACAGGCTGTAGTAGCACCATTGATAAGGGCTACTTCATTTTGTTTATGCTAATCAATTTTCATTATTTCAAGCAAAGGAATAGAAAATTTTACTTGAGATAGTAATTGAAACATATCAACAATGGTTTATTTAGGTAGATCAGTTGGAATCATACCTTGTGAAATATTTTTCTTCTTATATTTCTCATCTTTTGTTTCAAATTTGGGCTCAACATCTTTCTTCTGAGGCTCAAAAATATTCTTTTGTGTTTTCACCTTTGCAGCAAGAGAGTTGACTTCTCCATCAACCTTTGGTTTCTCAACCTTCTTTGCCCAAATTGTTTCTCCCTTTCCTTCCAGTTGATAAAATGTGTCTCAAACTCATTGGTATAGGCTTTTTTTTGTCTCTAATCAGCTCAAAATGGCATAAGTGTCACTTACATGTTTGCACCAACATACCACCAGGTTCTTATAAGAGAGGTATAGTAGTGTGGTATCCTGCCATATCGTAGAGGACTTCCAACACTTTAGCGGTGGTGTAATGTACCACCATACCTTAGAGGCCTGGTAACACTCTGGTGGTGGTGCGATGCATCGCCATACCATGGAGGCCTCAAAACTCTTTGGTGGTGGTGTGGTGTACCCTGCCATACCACAAGAACCTTCTAGCCATCCAGAGGTGGTGTGGTATACCGCCACCCCACATAAGCTTTTAGACTAATGAGTGATGGATCCATATACCGCCACCCCACAGGAGTGTTTGAACTATCTAATGATAGTGTGGTAGTAATACCATGGGTGAAAAACACAAACTTGGTTGACTACTGAGGTTTACGTTGAACAGTGGAGGACGTTGCTGACTTGGAGGTGACCATTTGAATGACTAGAAAAGGTCAACAGTTGCTCACATGAAGTAACAAAAACTAAACCAATTGTATAGAGAAGCATTTTTTATAGTCATGGTTGTTATACATTGTAATGTATGGTAACTGTTATGAGTTTGATGGCTTTATGAATCAATGGGGTTGTTGAATGGTCAATTATTGTTTTTTAATTGTATGTTGAATGAGCATTGTAAGAGTAAGACATAACGAAGTGTGTGAATTTTCATTGTATTTTTTTGGAAGCATTGTAATAGTGATTTTTTGTATGAGGTTGATCAGGGACTTAATGTTGCTGTATAATTGACATTTAAAAGTTGAGTCTATAACTCTATATGTAATTTTTTTTACTGTAATACAAAGAGGATTTACTTGGTGTGGTGGGTTTTTCTCTTGTAAGGGTTTTCCCATGTAAATATTGTGTCCATTTGTGTACCTGTTTTATTTCTCTATTCTATTATTTATTTCTAGTGCACCTTAATGGACTATAATTATGAAATTTAAAGACATATCTCCATTCTCCTTTGATTTTTGACATTAGGAGAGTTTTTTTTGTTCTTAATATTTTCCTAACACTTCTTTGGATTTGACCCCATCCACTTTACTATAATATTTTGGTTCCTTGGTCTTTGCATTCTGCTCTTTCATGAAGAAGCTAACAGCCTTACCTTGGTGAGCACCCACCATTCTATTTCTCAGATGATAGGACCTTCTTGCTTGCATAACAAAGGCTACTGTCAACCTTTAAATTTACTCATCTAAGGGTTTTCTTAAAGTCGCATCATCTTCAGATTTTTTAATGCACACACTTCATTTCCATTTTCATTATCTTCATCAGAGATAACTTACAGGTGATATGAATTTTCTCTTTTCCTTTGGTCATCCACATCAATTTCATGAGACTACACATCAGATGAATAGTCATTATCAGCAAAATCAGACCTAGTGATGACTACATTGACTCCAACATCATCATTATGAGGTTGATCATAATATCTAGGTGTATATTTTTCTACTTCCATCAATTGTGCAATTGCACATTGGTGAGGAGAGTGTACAAACTAAAAACCCATACAACAAGGAGTCATATTGGTAAATTTTGTAGAGTGATTTTGCAAAGGGTGAGGTGTGACCTGATCTTGTTTACATTTCTAATTATTTGGGACCGGCTTTCCATTCTACCTGCTGGTTTTGTAGGGGTAATCTTAGAGCCTTGGGGGATTTTCATTCTTATGAAAATGTTGTTTGTTGTTTCCAAGACCCTTTTCATTTTTATCCACAGTATATTTGATATCCTTGAGGGTATTCATCACATTATCCCACCTCTCATCATAAGTGGGATTTGAGCCATAAGCCTTTTATTTTCTGTCTCTGGGATTCTTCTAGATTTTGACATCATCTCTTGTTCCAACTTTACCTGAATCTCTCCTATTACTTTCAATATGCAAAGAAATTTTGAATGCATACCTCAAAGTTTGAGGGTATTTACCTCTTAGGCTATAATCCATCTTAGCATTAATGCATTACAATAAGAGACAAGGAATATTAAATCATTCAACCTCAATTTTTATGGAAATCTATTCATACCCTTTTGGAATATGATGTTAAAATTAGATACCATCTCATTTTTTCCTTTAGTGATGTTATTGAATTCATTGAACATAAAATTGGGGTTAGTTTTATCTCCATATGGCTCTCTAAAAACTCTATTAAATTCATCCCATGAGCCAATGCTACCATCCAGTAAACCTTTGTACCAATCCCTCACATCCTCTGTCAAAGATTGCATGAACAATTTCATAACAACATCCTCATGTTCTACCTCAAAATCATTAAGCATATTTAGAAAAATCCTTAAGTGATCCTCCCAAGATTCTGCATTATTTCCAATAAAATTTCTCAACACAACCTTCATATCACTGTCAATGGGATTTTAGAATCTAGGGATCCCATTAAAGCATAAATGCCTATAAATTTCCAATTACATAGACCGCCTATGAAATTGATTGTCTTTGTCCTCATCATTTCTGTCATCTTCACCACCTCCTCTTTTATGATCCATATTTCTATTAATAAATTGATTATGGGTATAATCATTACCACTTGTATTCAGAGATTTGGAGTTGGGAGTGGACTGATCTATATGACCAAAAGTCTTCCCACCTTTTGTGGGTATAGGATTTGCTATGGAATGAGAGGTATCTTGTGAAATAGATGTTATGAAACCATCTGTTGAACATGAATTATTCAAAAAATAAATATTTCACTTCATCTCAACATTAGTCTCCATGATCTTCATCTTCTCTAATTCCCTTTGTAGATCCTCATTCTCCTTCCTTAATTGATCTACTTTAGACTTATATTTAGGGGGAGAGGAGGATTTTCAGATGTATATTTTTCATTGATGGAAAAATTATTCATAGGTTGTTTGCCTTTATCAATTAGTGGGTTGAAATTATTTGTAGCAGGGTGTGGGGAAATAGTACTAGTGACTTTGGATTCAATCACGGTATTGGTACTAGTATCTTTTATAAGGTCATGTTGACTCTTCTTGTCAATAATATCAAATACAACATGACCTATGGTAATTGATTTAGGTTCATTTTGGTCCAGGAATATCATTTGATCCAACTATCTTTTTAATGTGTCCCTTTCAACCATATAATTTTTTTATCTTCTCCTCTCTTTCCTTCTCTTTGTTTCTTCTTATCTCATCTTGGATATTAATCTATCTTCTAAGAGATTTAATGTCTCCAAAAAAATCATTAGGATTTGGGAGAGTAATATTTGAACAAGAAGACTTTTCAAAATATCTTAGGTTTTGGGCTTCTTCATTAGATCCAGTTAATAAATCAGGTGGTAAAGGGGAATATCCATTGGGCGCAAGAGGGAAAATTCCACCAGGAGCAACAACATTAGTAGTAGAAACATAATGATGATGGATCCTTCTACTTCTTGATTGGATGGGTCTTCATCTATGGATACTAGTAACAGTCTTATTTTCACAATCTTCTTCATCCTCATAATCTAACCCTAACAAATGTTGTTGGCTTTCATGAATACTATTATGATTTCTTGAAGGAATTTTATACTCAAAGATAGGATGTGGTGTGCACTTACTTGTATTTGCATATTTCTATAACCATGACTTCCTGGTTGTCTTTTTAAGCTCACCCTCTAGATTTTCTTCCAAATGTTGCTTCATGTGGGCTGTAGTCTTCCACATATTTCTTCTACAATTCATCTTACTCAATACCTTAATTTCTTCAAATGATGCACACTAGTGCAAAGACTTCAGAGTCACGATCCAAAATTATTGGGAATTGTAAATAATGATATGAATTAAACATATCTTCAAATAATTACAAGGATTTGGAAACACATAGAACTCCTAATCTAATCCTCAAGACTATAGCTTGAGGGTTTACATGGAAATACAAATACTTGATTTTTTTTTATGAAAATGACCTTCAAAATCATAAATGGTGGGATAATTTAATAAGCTTTAGCAATATGTGACATATTTTTGTAAAAATTTACACCCCATTTCAAATTTATATGACTCTAATTGTAATGTTGTGGACAAAGCATACTCAAACATGAATATTATCATAAATATTTTGTATCAGATTTTCCAATTTATTGGTTGTTTTTTAAGAACCAAGTTGATCTTCAAGGTAGCCTATGGAATTTCCAATTCCAATCCTGAGCAACATGAACAGGTTTTACAAAGAATGAGTGAAATCGACAATTCTTTCCTCCTATAGTTTGGGCTCTACAAGACCCAGGACGGTGATCCACAATTTACTTAAAGACCTCTACACCTAATGACTAAGTACATTACAAATAATAGATTAATCCTCATATAATAGGTCAAGAAATAGAATATATCAAGAAGCTAGCAACTCCTTTACAAAACTGAAAATTTAGAGCATGAGAATGGAGGAACTTAACACAAAATAGTAACAATTGAAGTTCATTTTAAAAAATTTCTAGAAATTTTATTTGATAGCTAAATGACCAAGAAGATATACCATGAATACAAAACAAATCAGTGCCTTAACCCAAGAAGCAGATTCAATCTCAACACATAGATAATTTTGACAATAAATTAATAAATAGCATCATTAAGCCTTGATAATATTGCATTACAACATCACATTCATCATACCCTCGACCATAAATTCTTATAAAGATCCTTATACTTGTGTTACATGAACCTATAGCTTCACTTGATCAATCTAATTAATTATTTGAATTAAAACAAAGATGAAAGCCATAGATCATTTGAAACAAAATGAGACCAATACAATAACCCTTGATCATTTTATTAATAATTCATGAACTGAGTACAAGAGGAGAGAAATGGATTTTAATTTACACCATTCTATATTCAATTACTAATAATGTTATCAAAAATTACATATGCATATTGACAGACTCAAAACCTAAGATAAAACTCTAAAATGTTCTTTGTATTCTCATTACAAAAATTCTCTCTATGATCAATTAGCAATCAACAACCCATATTTCTAGCCTTGAATTCCTTCTTATATAAAATGAAGTAGAAAACAAGCCTCGGGCTAGAAAGTACACATGTCCTAGTCCTATTGGACTGTTACAACAAAAATCCCCTTTTGCAGTTATATTTGCAATTCAAGTGGTGGGAAATTCACTTTGGAAAAATACCATTTACATTTTTCGATGAAGATTTTGTCCAACCTTCCAAAAGGCATCTTTTACTCTATATCGAAATATCTGTGTGCTCTCAAAATTGCATCCACGTATATCAAGCTTGAACGAAATAAAAGCATAAAATGAAGAAAGACAGAAGAGACAAAATACCTTCCATTTCTACAACCCTGCCAACCACTTCAAATTGGAGAGAAAACAATATTTTATCCATATTTAACTAAAGGCCTAATTTTTACTGGTTCTAGGCCATGTATTATTTTTCTCTCATCCGTTATTCACCATTGTTGCAGACCAAAATACCAAAATTTGTAGTAACCATCTAATAGAAAAAATTCAATCCTCCAAGACATCCAAGTACTTATCCTTCCATCATTGAAACTCTTCCTCTGTGGGCCAATTTAATGTTAGGATATTGTCAAATTTTAACCTATAAGGACCATATTTAGTGACAACTTGATTTTCTTCCTGATCAAATTCTTCCAAAGAAATTCATGCTAGAGAAATAATGTCCATTTTTTTCTTTATCATGCTCATGTCATTTCAATCACAAATTAAGGCTTCTTGCTTTAAAATCACCTCACTTTCCTATTTTCTCCAATCTTATAAATATTTGATTTCACCATTATTCTTTAATATATCAAAAAGGAAACCAAATCCCTTATTTTAGCCTTTGAAGGCTCAATCTTTCCTTGGAATTCTTGAATTCCATTCACAGTTCTAAGGGTGGGTAGGATTTTGTCAGGTTTATTTATATCATGCTTGAATTCTATAGCAATTAGCCTTAGATCTCGAAGTCTTGGGATCCATTTATCCATGAGGGGAATTTCTGCCTCCCTATCTATGTCAAAATTATTTACTACATCAACCATGGAGGAATAATTAGCATGGATGTTAATTAATCTCTCGTCAACTCCTTTATTCAAATTCTCTAATACTGCAGTCACAATTTTCAAATTTCTGAAAAAGATCATCTTATCATGCTGACTACATTTTTCCTCATACTCATTCAAATTTTCAAGGAATTATCTTTTACTAATTTCCTCTCCTTGTTATTCTTCTGGTGTGTTCGGTTAGTCCACTGAGATGGGCACATTTCAATGTTGAAAGGCATAATTTCCCATAAAGAACTTGTGGGAGGGATAGAGGCAGATGAAGCTAGCCCTTGTGATGTAGACTATGAATTAGTATCTATTTTTGTAGGCATTCCAGGTTGTGAATTATACATTTGTTCCTTCAATAGTTCCATTTTAGTCTGCAATTGTATTATTTTTCATTGGCCCTTGCCATATTGAATCAATAAATCATTATACAATTTATTGGAATTTTTTTTTTATGTTCTTATTGATTCAACCATTTCTTTTGTGAACTTAGAAAAATTCATGGACATGGTAGAAGCCTCAATAGCCAAAAAATCAGACACCCTTTTCATAATTAGGCCCCCTTTGTAGTCTACAAATGGCTTTGCAACTTCTATCTTTTTGGTATTAGGAGCTTTGGCCCAAATAGATAATGTATCCCATTGCTCACTAAATGCATATCCTTGTAGTGCAATGGTAGCTTCCTCCTCAAAATAGTATAGAGGCCTATCACACCTCTTTACCTTATCAAAGGCTATTATAGAGGATAAGTCCTATTTTGGAAAAAATGAATACCACTCTTTTGTTGAGAAACTATGTCTCAAATTCTAGCCTAAAGCCTAACCTTTCAAACTCTTGGCAAAAAATTATTCATTCCTGTGTTTATCGCTATACCGCGGTGGTCATCGTTTGTGTTCTGGCGGTAATGCGGTGATGGGTTTGGCGGTTACCGCCTTACCATGTGTAGTTTTATTATCACCACAATGGCCGTGGTATTGGTCTTCCCCTCTGGCAGGCGGCTACCACCATACTGTGGCCAGCCAAGGGGCTAACCATGGTGGCCACAGTAAAGCTGCTAGCTGTCTAGCTAGCGGTTACTGCCATATCATGGCCAGCCAAGGGGCTAACTATGGTGGCCATGGTAAATCCACTAGTGGCTTGGCTAGTGGTTACCGCCTTACCATGACCAACCAAGGGGCTGACCGCGGTGGCCGCGGTAAAGCCGCCAGCAACCTGGCTGGCGGTTACCGCCAACAGTCAGGCTAACAATCACCGCTCTACCGTGGGGTGGCCTCTCGACCCCCGCAGTAGTGCGGTAAGACCATCAACGGTCCCACTGACTGGTTACCGCCATACCACAATCTTGTCCTTTGATCACAGTGGTAGCACGATGGTGTCAGTGGCGATGCGGACGAACTTGAAGGGGTTTGTCGATGAGCTCGCATGAGCTCATCGCTATACCGTAGGGTGACTCGGGTACCATAGCAGTAGCACGATGGTTGCTTGGAGGCTTGGCTGGCGATATTGGTAGGGTTACCAACATACCATGAGCTATTCAAATGGGCTCAGCGGTAGCATGGTTATGACGAGCTCAGTGGGCTCGGTGACTGGGTTGACCGATTTGGACTCGAAGTTAAAGAGTGACAGTGAATACAAGATTGACACATGGCTTTGTGCCAGGAAATTATTGGTTAAAGGTCAATGTAGTTATTATAGTAGGTGTAGGCCAACCCAGGGTGACAGATCGGGACCCAATTTGGGTAATTGCAGTTATGGCTTCGGTGGCTTGATGTAATGAGATCGGTATGGATAGATCTTTGGTGTGATTGGATCAGACTTGATTGTAATTGGTGATCTATGGTTGACTGACAGTATTGAATGCATCGTTAAACTTAAGGAAGTTAAGGAAATATTGCATGAGATATTGAATTTGAATGTTTTGAGTGAAAATATTGTAGCAGTGAGAGGAGGATGACCATTGCATGGTCCTGTTGTGTTCACTACCTGATAGTTGGGACCATCTTGTGATGGCCATTGGAAGCACTATTGCTACTTTCAGGATGGAAGACATTGTTGCCTCATTTCTATTTGAAGAGATGTGGAGGAAGTTTATAGAGATGGCCAAAGAGGCTCTTGTTGTTCGAGGTAGACCAAAGGAGAAGGGCAAGAAGATAGATAAGAAGTAGAAATCCAAATATGCAGGGAGATCAAAGTCTCTTGGTAAAAATTTCAAGGTGAGATCCTAGAACTGTGGCCAACCTAGTCATATCAGAAAAGACTGCAAGGAGAAGATGAAGAAGAAGCATGCTTCTGACAACGAATCTTCTCAAATTGATGTAGACACCTTCATTGCAGTAGCTTTGACAACTCAAGCATTAGATGATGTCTAGTTAGTTGACTCAGGTGCTTCTTTTCACATGACATCCAATAAAGAATGGTTCTCTAAATACAAGAAGTATGATGGTGGAAAGCTATAATTGGCAAGTGATTCAACATTGGAGATTTTTGGTAGAGGAAGAGTCAGAATTCAGTTTCCTGATGGGAGAGTCAAAGGTATTGGTGGCGTACTTCACATACCAAGTTTGGCTCGAAATCTTCTTTTTTCAGTAAGTTAAATGATGCTGGTGTAGAAGTTTCTTTTTCAAGTAAGGGGTATAAAATGGCTAGAGGTGCAATGGTGCTGGCTAAGGGTGTTTGTACTGGCACTCTCTACAAGCTGGATGCACATCCTGTTCTTTGTAACAGTGCCTCTGTAAAGACATGTAATGTTGCACCTGTAGAGAAAGATGAAGACTCTTCTCTGGATGCAAATGCTATGGATGTAAAACTCCCAGCTGAGAAGAGTATGTTGTGGCATCACCGACTTGGTCACATTGGTGAGAAAGTTTTAAAAACCTTGAAGAATAAAAAACTTCTAGATGGGCTTGATGATTGTAACCTTGAGTTCAACTTTTGTGAACATTGTATCTATGGAAAAAAACACTGTGTTTCTTTTTATTCTAGTCCTCACAAATCTTTTGGTATACTAGATTATGTTCATTCTTATGTGTTTGGTCCACTTAATGTTCCTTCATTATCAAAGTCTAGATATTATGTTTCTTTTATTGATGACTGTTCGAGAAGGGCATTTGTATACTTCATTAAAAGTAAATCAGAAGTATTCGGTCAGTTTAAAGAATTTAAGTCTTTGGTTGAAATTCAGACTGGAAGGAAAATTAAGTGTTTGAGGACAGACAATGGTGGTGAATTTTGTTCTATAGATTTTGAAAGGTATTGCACTGACCATGGTATTAAAAGGCATAAGACAATGCCTTACACTCCACAACAAAATGGAGTTGTTGAAAGGTTGAATAGGACGCTGATGGAAAAGGCAAGGAGTATGTTGAGTGGTGCTGGTTTGGAACAGATGTTTTGGGCTGAGGCTGTGGCTACAACATGTTATTTGATAAATAGATCTCCTTGTTCAGCTCTTGTTGACAAGACACCTTTGGAAGGATGGTCTAGTAAGAAGCCCTCTCTGAGGCATGTCTGTGTGTTTGGCTGTGAGGCATATGTTTATGTGCCAAATGAAAAGAGATCTAAAGTAGATAAAAAGGCTGTCAAATATATTTTCATCGACTATGGAGTTGGTGTGAAAGGATACAAGCTTTGGAACCCTATTACTGAGAAGGTTTTGTACAACAGAAGCGTGATATTTCGTGAGCTAGAACCTTTAGTTAGTGATCAAAAACTTGGGACAAATCAGAGTGACAAGAAGAAGGATGCAGTTGAAATTCCCCAAACTCCAGAAAGGGAAGAGTTGCATGGTGTACCTGAGACTAAGGAGAGATCAAGCAGCTCTGGAAGTTCTGATGATGAAAAATAACCTCAACCTGTAAGAAGATCTACACAAGAAAGAAGGCAACTTGATAGGTATGGTTTCTCTATGTTAGATTCAAACTATTCCTATGCTTTAATTACCAGCATTGATGAACCTAGGATTGTTAAAGAAGCAATCAGCATGGTTGATTCAAATTCTTGGTTGGAAGCCATGAATGAAGAGATGGATTCTTTAAAAAAGAATGATACCTAGAATTTGGTACCAGTGCCTATAGGGCGAAACCCTGTTGGCTGTAAATGGATATTCAAAAAGAAGATAGGTCTTGATGCCAGTGTTGAGACGTACAAGGCACGACTAGTTGCAAAGGGTTTTTCTCAAATTGAGGGAATAGATTATGGAGAGATTTTTTCCCCTGTAGAAAAGCTAACATCCATCAGATTTCTATGGTCTTTAGTAGCTATATATGATTTTGAAATTGAGCAGATGGATGTGACGACATTGTTTCTCCATGGTGAGCTTGAAGAAGAAATCTACATGTCCCAACCTAAGCATTTTGTTGAAAGAGGTAAACAAAATCTGCTCTATAAGTTAAACAAATCTCTCTATGGTTTAAAGCAATCTCCTAGGATGTGGTACCAAAAATTTGACACGTTTGTGTTGTCAATTGGATTTGTGAGATCAAAACTGTATCATTGTATTTATTATAAATTTGAACGTGTGCTTGTTATCACCCTGTATGTGGATGATATGTTATTTATTGAAAATAGCAAGACTATGATTTTTGATCTTAAATCTCAGTTGTCTACAAAGTTCAAGATGAAAGATCTTGGTGCAACTAGGTACATTCTTGGAATGGAGATTACCAAGGATAGAAAAAGTAGAAAACTTTGGGTCAGTCAGAGTAAGTATGTGAAGACAGTTCTGGAGAGGTTTAGCATGGATGACTGCAAGCAACTTGTTGTTCCAATCATGCATGGAACTAACCTATTTGTTGAAGACTGTCCAAAGTCAACTACAGAGATGGAGGACATGACTAGTGTGCCTTATGCAAGTGTTGTTGGTAGTCTGATGTATGCCATGGTCTGTACAAGACCAAATATTTCCCAAGCAGTCAGAGTTCTAAGCCAATTTATGGAAAACCTGGGAAGATCACATTGGGATGTTGTGAAGAGAGTTTTTAGGTATTTGAAGGGGACTTCAAATTTTTCTTCGTGTTACCATGGTAGTATGGTTGCATCACATAAATCTCTCAGCATCCAAGGATATGCAAATTCAGATTGGGCAAGAGACATTGACTGTAGGCGATCCACTAGCGGATACACCTTCATGCTTAATGGTGGAGCAATCAGTTGGATGACAAAGCGATAGGCTGTAATTACTTTATCCATGACAAAGGCAGAGTATATGGATGCAACTCATAGTTGTAAAGAGGTTGTTTGGTTAAATTGTTTGTGTTCAGACATCAGATTCAATGTTGGGCAGATTTCAATCTGCTATGACAGTCAGAGCGCCATTTGTTTGGCAAAGAATTCGACTTTTCATGCCAGGACCAAGCACATTGATGTACAATATCATTTCGTAAGGGATATGGTCGAAGATGGCAAGAACAGTCTGGAAAAGGTGGGCACCTTGAAGAATGTTGTATATGCTTTGACGAAGCCGGTTAGCACAGACAAGTTCAGATGGTGTACAGAATCGATGGGCCTTGGGGCCTATGAAAAACAATGATTTTTCATCGCAATAGGGTTGGTTGGAAGTGTTTTCCAAGTGGGAGCTTGTTGAGAAACTATGTCTCAACTTCCAGCCTAAAGCCCAAAATTTCAAAGTCTTGGCAAAAAATTGTTCATTCCTACATTTACCGCTATACCGCAGCGGTCATCACTTGTGGGTCTGGTGGTTACCGCCTTACTGCGTGCATTTTTTTTCTCACCATGGTATCGAGCTTCCCCTCTAGTTGGCAGTTACCCCCATACCATGGCCCGCCAAGGGGCTGACCATGGTGGCCATGGTAAAGCCACCAATGGCCTGGCTGGTGGTTACCGCCATATTGCAGCCAGTCAAGGGGCTAACCATGGTGGTCACGGTAAAGCCACCAACGGCCTATCTGGCGGTTACCATGGCCAGCCAAGGGGTTGACTGTGGTGGCCATGGTAAACCCGCTAGTGGCCTAGCTAGTGGTTAGCGCCTTATTGTGGCTAGCCAAGGGGCTGACCTAGGTGGCTGAGGTAAGACCGCTAGTGGTCAGGCTGACGGTTACTGCTCTATCGTGGGGTGGCCTCTCGGCCCCTGTGATATTGTGGTAAGAGTGTCAATGGTCTCACTGACTAGTCACTGCCATACCATGGTCTTGTCCTTTGACCACAGCGGTAGCGTGGTGGTGTCGGTGGCGAGGCGAATGAGCTCGAAGGAGTTTGTCGGTGAGGTCGAATGAGCTCACCGCTATACCGTAGGTCAACTCGGGTACCACAGTGGTAGTGTGGTAAAGGTTATGAGGAGCTCGGTGGGCTTGGTGAGTGGGGTTGACCAATTTGGACTCGAAGTCAAAGAGTGACAGTGAATACAAGATCAACACGTGGCTATGTGCTAGACGATTATTGGTTAAAGGCTAATGTAGTTATTGCAGCAGGTGCAGGTCAACCCAAGGTGGCAGATCAAGACTTGATTTGGGTAATTGTAGTTATGGCCTAGGTGGCTTGATGCAATAAGATTGGTATGGGCAGATCTTTGGTGCGATTGGATCAGAATTTATTGTACCTGGTGATCGGTGGTTGATTGACATCATTGAAGGCATCGTTAGACTTAAGGAAGTCGAGGACACATTGCATGAGATATAGAAGTCAATTATTTTGAGTGAAAATATTGTAACAGTGAGATTTTTCTAGTGTCTACTGTGAGTTGATCAGAGAAGACTATAATTTTGTATGTAACTTTTCTGTTACTATAATACAAATTTTTTGGACTTTGTGTGGTGGGTTTTTTACCTAAAAAGGTTTTCCCGCGTATATCTTGTGTCAATCTATGAATTCTCATCTTTGTGTAACATTTAGTTTTACATGCTTGTACTCATCTCAAATAGTTTTAGGAAGCTATAGAAGCTGGTTTACACTTCTCTTCTTTGTTATATTAGTGTTAAGGGAATGTATTTCACACTGTTGGGTCTCTAGATCAATGCCTATTTTCCCTTCATCTTTCTCACTAAATTTTTGCCTTCTGATGTGGTTATTCCTTGGAAATTTTCTTTCATTTCCTTTTTGATTTGATTGGGAAAATCTAGGTGGAGGCTTATTTTCATTGCAATTTTATTTACATATTCATTTTTCTTGTCTCTCCAAGAAAATTCTAAGAATGCAATGGATTTGGAAAAAAAGTCATCATCCATGAATTGTTTACAGGCCTCCTCCCTAACATTATTTTTTTTTATTCATGCCTATGAGGTCAACCTTAATCAATCTAAGAACAAGTTTATGTGGAATCATCTCCCTGGGTGGAGAAGGAATTCCTTGTTGTGTCTCTTCCTTAGTGACCAATATTTCATCTTCACAATCATCATCATAATCCACTAGGCCACTTGACTCAACCTTTTGATTCTTGAAGGGTGGTTTCCTAGGTGGTGATGAATGTCTAGGTGGAGAATAAATGTCAACAACTCTAGGATAATTTGACCTAAGAGGATATGGTGGTGGTATTTGATGTACTAGTGAAGGGATTTTTTGTTCCACTTGTTGAGAAGAGGTTGGCACTTCCTATTTCTTCTCCTTCACCCTATCTTTTCTCATATTGAAAACAATTACTTTCCTTTGAGGTTGGGAGGTTGGTATCTCTTCCATTTTAGAGGTATCCCCTTCTCCTTGTTCCTCCACTACAATATCCTTTCACTTTTGATGAATCAATCTTTCACCTTTCAGATGCCCAGCCACTATCTCAAAATTTGGGAAAAAATACTCAATTATTTGAATTTCATTTAGAATCTCTTCAAGAGTTATAAATTATGGATAATTTTATCTTATTTCCTTTTCCAATTTATTAAAGGAACTAAACTTCATATTTTTGTCATCTTGTAATTGAAATTCAAAAATATCTCTTATCACATCTTCTAGAAAAAATAAGTTATGGATGAAATTTGAACCTCTAATTCTTACTTTCAAACACACCATAAATCCATCAAGATCATGGTTTTGTGCCCTCACCCTCTTTATCTCAAGAGGCTTGTGTACACAATTAATCTTATCCCATCCTCTTTTTATCATCAAAAAATCAAAGAAACATGTGTATTTAAAGAAAAAGGTTCCCTTTCCCTGATCCTTCAAATGGTTGTTCTCCACATTTCCCAACTACCATATTACCTCCAGGAAACAAACACTTTTAGGCGCATCCCTTGGAAACACATCAGGTGAAATAGTTGTTCCATACACCCTCAATATTGTGTAACTTAGGTAAGGGATCACATCCCCCCAATTATGATCACTATTTAGATCCGGCCTCTAGTTCTTAGGCCTCAAAAAATCATGTAGAGCTACAAGAATTCTAGACATGTTCAAAATAAAAACTCTCCTCAGTTTGGAGGAAAAAAATTCTCAAACACCACATAACTATATTTTTTATCATCCTTATCCACCAATCTAGTTTAGCATAGGATAGAAAAATCCAAATTACCTTCCCTTTTCTCTAATTTCATATTCTTACCAAAATATGTGGCTCCCTTGAACATAAGCATGTGTATGAATAATGAATACCAATAGAATCTAACCCCATATTCACCTTTCTTGAATGCAACCAAACCCTTATAAATATTTTTTGCTAAGCATCCTACATAATCATAGAGTGTGCAATATATAGGGTGTTGGATGTGTGGAACCATATACATCTTAGCCATTGGCATGCCTATGGTAGGGTCACAACCTATGATTTCACACAAGGAATAGAAAGTTCTCTAAAAATAAGAAACAAATTAGTTGATGGGAAACAAATCCTTATCTGATGGGACCAAGATGTTTCTCTTGAATCCTTTAACCTCTATCAAATAATGTTGTAGTGCTCAAACCTTTAGAGTATGTATCACTTTTTCATATTCAGTCTTGAGTGATTTTGTATCTCTCTTGATCATATCCTCACTCCAGTCGGTCAATTAAAAAACTTCAGAAATCTCATCCTAGGTGACCTTGACCATTTCAATTCCATCAAATTTTCTTGCAATCCTTGTGACTGGGTCATAATTTGTAGCCACTGCCTTTAATAGTTCAACATCCATATAGAAATTTAGCACTATCAGCTTCCCCATATCCAAATTCTAGGGGTTTCCCACAAGAATACCATAGTTTCTATTACCATACCAGCAACTAAATTGTACCCATCCAGTGTAGGGTAATGTGCCATCTTTGATGGTACATTTCTTTTCTACAAGCCCTTTTACAATTTTCTTGCCTCAGAACAACAATTGATCCTTATGTTTTTTAGAGGTAGAGGGTTTTAATTCGTTAGTTAAATCCTGTACCAAAGGCTTGACTAGAGGTTTATACCCAAAGGGTTGTTCTTTAGATGTAGATGTTTTAAATTTTGGTGCCATAATTTAGGGTTTGGACAACTAGGGTTTATTTTCAAAAAAATATAGGTTCATAACGAGGTTCTGGGTTTGACGTGTAGAAAAAAAAAACTAGACAAGCTAATCGTTAAAATTGAATGTTAAACCTTAAAATAAATTCATACAGACATGAAACCCTACTAATAAAAGGAAGAGAAAGTGAAATTTGGAAATTTTCAAGCAATTGAGAAGCAATTTAATGATTTCACTTACTATTTTTGTGGGCACTTGAGAAACCCTAATCCTTGTCATCGAATGAGCCTAAAAATTGTAGCAAGAACTCCTTAAATGCATTGGATGCATTTAACAATATGAAATTATGTTTCAAAGAAAGCTTTAATGGCTTTATGATGGATTAATTTAGTAGTTTTGCATCCTATCTACCATTATAGTTCACTCACGTGAGCTAGAATGACTCATTTGCCCTCAAACTCAAATTTTAATGTTAGTCATTGATTGTGCTGTGAGATGCCCTGAAAATGGTCTAGATTTAGTCAAAGAAGTTTGAAAACTCTAACTGTAGACAACTATCACCATTCACCAATAAGAATAGGCCACATGGAAAATCCTCCAAGTAACCCCACAGGCTTCGCCATCCTCACCAGTGTTGAGAAAATCCACATGTCGGCTTGCTTGATCCCTCATTGGGCTTAACCCGTGTGTAGATTTCAATAGTGGAGAGGCGAGGAATGACCCAAATTAAATCTGGTGCCCTCAACCTGCTTGTATTTTAGCTCAAGACCATCTACCTATGTGTGTAACCTTTAGATCAAATGGATAACTCGTATTATAACATCTCATTCTCCTTTAAACCACATGCTCAAAAGATCCCTTTAGTAGCTCATTCATTAATTCCCTCAACCTTATGCCAAAATATTTCCTTATTACTTCATATTTTTTATAGTTGTTTTGATGGTTTCAATCATGCTAGGTGGGATCTCCCCGCTTCCCATTTGAGGGATGATAGATGAAGCTAGATCCCCCATAGGTTGGTGGAGAATGGTCAAGATTGACCCATGTCACCTTATCTCGACCGCCAATCACATAAATCATTTCATTTGCTCCCTTTGAAATGCAATGGTCCTCGTTGAAAAAAGGGACATGTGCCTCTCACCCGCTAGCCCGCTTGAATATTCTAAATGAAAATAAAACCCGACGGGGGTGTGGGATTGATCTAGATTAAAGAATATAGATCTGAAAACCTATATAAAATGATTATATTTTCATGTGCATAATTTTTAGTAGTTAAAAGGGGGCCGATTAGGTTAATGCAAAGCTAGGACATAAAATTCATGACAAGACATTAAACAAATGATAACATATTAAACCCCAGACTTAGGACTTTGGAAAATATTCAAAAGGCTTGTGACCCATACAATATAAAGTGACATTTTTAAAGGATTTGATAGGTAACAATCGAGATCCCTAGGTTTAAAGGGTCAGTGGGTAATGGACTTAATAACTCAATTCATGACTAATGTGATCGGGAACAGGTCACTATAGGTCAAAAATAAATTAGAACACTTGCAAAGGGGATTCATACTTAGGGTTTTTAAGAGGTTTAAGGCATACACATTAACCTCATAATAGAAGAAGGAATGAAAACCTAAGCCCTAAGACAAGTCCAGACTAGGATAACAACCATATTTTGCAAAATTTATCAATGAAACACAGATATTTAGGGGTTCCACCATGCTTCACATTCCATCAATACATTTCCTTGATGCCAAGTTAGGTTGATATGCACCTATATGTAAATGGTTTTGGATCACATTGGAAGAATTGATATGATTTTTTTTGGTCTTCTCTATCTTTTGAATAGGACTATATTATGTTTTTGTGGTTGAGAAATTGAATTGATTATTTATCCTCTTCTTAGTCGGCCTAATTAAAGTTTTGAAGTGTTGTGGTGGATATAAACGCAAGATAATTCTAGCTGCAACATGATGGAGTAGAGTAAAATTCCAAATAAGTGTGTGTGTGGATTGTATTGAATATCCAGTAATGATAGTGCTAAAGTGAGTGAAAGGAAAGATCAATTGTGTTATAACGCCTCAGTCAGTAGAGTGTTATGTTGATAAGAATTGTAATCTTTATCTAAATTTGTATCCTGCTCTAAAATAGTGAAATCTCATTAGATCCTTT
This sequence comes from Sequoiadendron giganteum, assembly GCA_007115665.2. Classification (NCBI taxonomy): domain Eukaryota; kingdom Viridiplantae; phylum Streptophyta; class Pinopsida; order Cupressales; family Cupressaceae; genus Sequoiadendron; species Sequoiadendron giganteum. The sequence goes on along the minus strand of CM021101.1, from coordinate 229,458,045 downwards.
ATATCTTGCTCCTAAAGTTTTTTTGGCTTCAGTTATGTAAGTTTTTTATATCTTTCTCTAAGGCAATGAGCCTTCTTGTAAGTATTTTTGGTAATGAGCCTTTATATTGTGAGTTAACTCTCATAGTGGTTTTTCCCTCATTGGGTTTTCTATGTAAATATAGTGTTCTCCTTGTGCATGTGTGTGTCCTCTATTTATTTCTCACTACTGCTATTTTGGTTAGAAGTAGAATTTCTATATCTTGGATTGCTTAAAATTTGTTGAATTTTATAAGGATTCAAACTTCTACATCATAATCTATTTCTATTATATTTTAAGGTTTTGATCTGATAAAGGAGGTTGAGTTATGCTAAAAGAGTTAAGTTCTGGAAGGGGTTAATTGTAGGAGTTGAGAAAATACAACTTCACAAACCCCAAAGATCACCTACATGCAAATAACCTGTCACAAAAAAAGAGATGGAGACAAACAAGCAAGGGTTCTCTAAAAACTAAAAATGTATATATCAGAGAGAATGAGAGAATGAATTGATATGAAATACAATGGGATCGATCCTTATAAAAAAGAGATCATGCAAACCCTAATAAAACCCTAATAGAAGCCCTAATAGGAAAACATTTAATAATTAATATAATTATTAAATGTCACTTTATTCAAACTAACATGAAATCTTAAAAAGGGAATAAAGGTAACTTAATCAACATAATTAAGTTAAAACCTTTATTCTAACACCCCCCCTTAAGATGAGCAACAATGTAGCTACAAACACATGCAAGAAAGCAAAGGTAACTACAATGCAAGAAGGAAAACATGGGTCCCAGCAAGTAGGCTAGATTAGGTACCCAAATACAACCAAATCTCTATAAAATGGAGAAATAGAGAAAACCTCATGGGAAAAATATCTACTCCAAAAAGAGAAGCAGAAAGAAAAGAAGAAACATCACTAAAGTCGAAGAAGTTGCAAACAATTGTCGAAAGATGACTGCTATGGTGCTGAAGAACCTCCGCTGAAGATGGAAGATCCCTTCCAAGGAAAAACCAAGGAAGAATTAGCATGAAAAATATAATAACCCCCTATAATGTTGAATTGGGAGAGCCTGATAGATCCACTAAAATGATGTGAAACACCTTGTAGTACATCAGGAAGAAGAAACAACATCTGAAAGTGCACAAGAAAGCACCTACAACTGAAAAATTGGTGTGCAAAATAAAGCACACATGCATGAGGCTGGAATCATATGGATCCATGATCGTCATGGAGGGACACTCACCGAACAAAGGTGTGATGGAAAACAAAAGAAAACTACACAACCCCCCATGGTATGGATTCATTTTCGTCATGGAGGGACACTCATCGGACAATGATGTGATGGAAAAACAAAGGAAAACTACACAACCTTCATGGCACTTTATAATAATGGTGTGAGTACAAAATATGGCACAACCTTATGTGCAAAATCCTCAAAAATGCATGTACAATAGTGTGGCACTTTATCTCAATGCATTTACATAAAATATTTCTTACAAATGATGCTCAAAATATCCTCAAAGGAAAAAATATTGGAAATACATGAAGAACAGCCAAAAACAAAGCATCCCATGCAAACAAAAAGTTTCCAAGAGAAAATGTGTCCAGGTAATCCACTAGACCGTGAAAACACAAATAACTGAATAAAATATACATGGAGTGAAATCTATAAAAATTGCATAGATGAAATTGAAGAGCTCTAAAATACAGTTCCAACGCCGCCTACATTACAGAAAACAGAGAAACTGATCAAAAGTTATGAGCTTCAGACTGAAAATAGCCCATTTGTCTTCAACTAGCTGTAGAATGCACAAACATAAGAATGAAGTAGTGAAACCCACACCAATGGAAAGATGAGAAAACCAAATTTCCGATGATATATTGTTTGCCAAAAAATGATATCGTATGCCCAAGTTACGACCTCTAGAAAAAATCAGGTCCAAAAGGAGGAGTTGAGAAAATACAACTTCACAAACCCCGAAGATCACTTGCATGCAAATAACCTGTCACAAAAGAAGAGATGGAGACAAATAAGCAAGGGTTCTCTGAAAACTAAAAATTTATATATCAGAGAGAATGAGAGAATGAATTGATATGAAATACAATGGAATCAATCCTTATAAAAAGGAGATCATGCAAACCCTAATAAAACCCTAATAGAAGCCCTAATAGGAAAACATTTAATAATTAATATAATTATTAAATGTCACTTTATGTAAACTAACGTGAAATCTTAAGAAGGGAATAAAGGTAACTTAATCAACATAATTAAGTTAAAACCTTTCTCTAACATTAATTTTCTTTTAGTACTGATTCACCCCCCTCTCAGTCTCTGAGTGTGTTCAACAATTCATGTGTAATGTTAAATCCAAGAATTTATGTGTCATATTATTAATATTTTATGTGCATTTGAATGTCAACTTGAAAGCATACCTCAATGTTTCACAATTGAAAGAAACAATAAAAACTCCAAAGTTTGGCTCCTTATCCAAAACACACACAATCAAAATACATGGTACATAACTTATTGATAATTTAATTTAATATAGGAACACAATGTGGTTATGAAACCTCATATTTTTATTCATCACAATATACCCAATTAAGCTATTTGTTGAACTATGTTTATGAATTGCAAACTGCTAGGTACTTTGAATCTATCTTCAATAATAATTTGCATCTTCTTTTCTATGTGCAATGGTATCATGGCATATGAAATTTACATTTATATATTTTCACTTGTATAAGTACCCCAAATCCTTGAAAATAATATACCCCATTGAGCTAAGTGAGTAGTTTCTTTTTCTCACTCTACAAATTTTAAATTCTGTGTGTATGGTGGTTATTTCTCTTCTATCAAAATAGATTGTTTTTTTTTCTTATATGTATCTAGTAAATAAATTAACTATTAATTTTAGATCCCTATTCTAAAAGGATAAACACCCTAATGTTCATATTAGAATAGATAGGAGATAGTGATGACCACAAGGATATATTCCAAAAGGAAATAGAGAATGTAAATAGTAAAGGAGGATAAATTGTATTATTATAAAAATTATAATAAAATATTATTGAAATGATATTACTAGGAAGATGGAAGTGAAATAAGTGAGCATATGTATATCTCAACACAAATAGTGCAACATCTACCCTTATAAATATTTAGGAATGAAGGCTTGATTAGTAGATTGTATCCTAGAGTAATAATTTAATGGGTGTCAATTTATTTTTCAAATACATAGATTTATAGAGGGAAAGAGTGGAAGGTCAAGGGTTAAGTTCAAGGATAGGGATTTATCAAAAAATGAATTTTATAGTAGATAATGGTAGGTAGATATGTGGGAAAAGAATTCCACATGGATTTCCATGCACTACATCGGTGTCATAGATAGAACACTCAATATTTTGATAGTAGTTCTAGGTAAACAATGAAAATAAACATGTGATGTGTAAATTTAGATATGTAGGGATAGAAAAGGTTGGGGCCATAAAATTAATGCACCCTAAAACATGATATAGAAGTCGACACTAAATAAAATGTAAAATATACTATGAAAATGAAATGTATGTAATTTTCATCATTATAGGTATCATAGCCTATGTTGTAACATTGGCAACTCTTGTTTGTGTGTGTAATAGTTGGTGGGGCTAGTGTATGAAAAATTATCCCCTTTTCATACTTAATTTGGGAATGAGTAATTAATATTAAATAAAATGAGCTAAATTATGCCTTAATTTAGTTTTGTAATATTTTTTACATATTTGCACATAGTTTAGGGCCCTATTTAATAAAATGGACTTAATTGTGCCTTATTTTTGGTATTGTAAGGTGTACCTTTACACTTTCACACTAATATAGGGCTTCATTAACTAATTGAGGTTAATTATGCCTTAATTGGCCCCTTTAATTCAAATCTAATCCTAATTAATTACAATTTATGAGGGATAAAACCCAACATTCATAAATGCCATGACATAACACTTAACCTTGAAGAATATGTGTCCTAGGTAAGTGAACTAGGACCCATTCACCATAGGGAGAATGGGTCCTCACTTATGCCTAGGACCTCAATTTAAACTATTTTTTTGGTGTTTTTTCAATGATTTCAAAAGTGTATTTAGATGTTGGCTTGTGATATTTGAATTTCGAGAATTAATGTTAAGATATGTATAAATAAGAGGTCATTTCACTATGTTCCAACTAGAAAGTTTGATTCAAGCATTATAATATTTCACAAGAGAATTATCAAGATAATTTCAAGTCATTTAAGAGCAGGTTTTTATAATATTATTTTACCAATCAAGATTTGATTATCATGTCAAAGTCTTACTGCATCGTGCATGTTGTTTGAGCTAATGTGATGATGTAGAGTTCAAGGTCTATTCAAGCATATCAAAGGCATTATTTCAAGAAAAGTTTCAAGATCAAGATCCACATCCATTGAGGCCACTTCATGCTATTTTTAGATCTATAATCTAATATATTATCAAAGGTTTGGTGAGTCGTGGCATAGGCTTGTTCTTTCATCATTCCTTCATGTTTCATTATTTCATTATAAGGTTTAATTACCAAAATGGGGTTTGACCAAGGAAAAGCCCCATTCACCTAACAAACAACATTTTTCTCTCTTTGATGTATTTTTGTAGGTTTTAGGTTGAAGATATTTTGAAGAGAAAAATTGAATAAAGTTGCAAGGAAAGTTGTCATCTCATGGAAACTCTTATACAAGATTTATTTCCAGCTCTCCGATAGTGAAACTCGATAATTTGGGAGTTTAGACATAGTAGAAGAGAACCTAAAAATAATTTTTGCAAAGCCCTAGCAAAGACCCATTCTCCATAGGGTGAATCAGTCCTTAGTGAACTTCAAAAAGGCACTTTTGGTGACTAGTACACATCATTCTCCCCTTTCTAGATCTACCTTTTGATTGCTAGTTCCATTGGTTTTGAGTACAGTCTCTCATTTACATTTTATATCTTGTCTTTTGGATTTTATTTTATCATTTCAATATTTCTCCCCAAAGTGCTATTTGACTCATACCCTCGTCCTAGCAAATAAGGGAAATTTGTAGATGTTAGAGTAATTGGGTATTTACTTTATTAATTAAACAATATTTGTTTAAATACGTAAAGTTCCCTTTTACCTCTTTTCACTTAAGCTAACATTAGGTGCATAATAATTAATTACTTTATTAATTATTATTGTGCAAGCCTAGGGTTTTCCTTTTTAGGGTTTTGACCTATATGTAGTTGAAAACTATCTTTTGTATCATTATTCATTTTACATTTTTCAAGTGAATACATTGCTCCACATTCTTGAGCATTTCCTTTGTTGCTTCTCTTTGCTTCTCCTTGTAATAGGTTATTTTCTTGCAAAGATATTTTGGGCTTTTGTGGTGTTGTATCTTCTCAACTCCAACATGGTATCAGAGCTTCAGATTTTTAGCAGCTTGTTCTTGTTTTGAGAAATTTGCATTGGAAGCAAATCTAGGGCTCTAAGGTTTCTTTTTGTGGAATCAGCATACTCTGAATTTTAGGTTCACTTTGGGCTCAAATGAATAGTGCCATTGGATTTGTAGTGCCCAAAAATCCCTAAATCGACTGTCAAATCATCGATTTTGACCACAGTCAACCAGGGTTGCAAAAATTTTTTTAGGGTTTGGCCGTACGACCCCCTCAAAAAAAGCAAAAAAAAATTTAAAAAAACAAAGGTTTTTGATTTTTAATTTGTGCGGCTAGTGCAAATTATTTATGCCGCCCGTCGACCTCCGCACCACCGTCTGCACCGCCGCCGAGCTCGGCCATCTGCGCTCCGCCCGGTTCCCGACCCCGCTGTGGTCAACTCCCGCTCCATGCTTAGCCGCCTCGCCCAGTCCACTCCCCAGCTACCTCACCCAGTTCACTCCGACATTGCCCAGTCCTCCGACACTGAGCTCCTTGGCTCCGCCGCGCTCGCCGAGTTGGCCCTCCCAGCCCATCGACGAGCCCGCCAACATCAAGTCGGCCCTCCCAGCCCATCGACAAGCTCGTCGACCCAAGTTGGCCCCGCCAACCCTCGCGGGCTTCTAACCCCCACCGCTAGGTCACATGGGTGACTGCGGGTCTACAGCCACCAGCCCCCTAGTCGTCCATGTGACTAGGGGCTGAATACTTTAGCCCTTGCGGGCTGTGAACATTATTTTTTTTCACATTAGAGTAGCTTGCGCTAAATCGGGCGTAGAATGGGCATTTTTCTCGGATTTTCAAAAATGAGATATCGTCAGAAAGCTGGTTTTAGCGCCGTTCCAATGGTACTAGTATTTTTTCCTGATTTTGTAGTTTTTCAGTCTTTTTTGCCAGTCAAAGTCAAAACTTAGTTTTTTCACTCTAAGGGGCATATCTTTTGCGTCCGAACTCCGTTTTGCGCAAACAAATAGGTGTTGGAAAGGTATTATAGTGCTCTTTCTAGATTTATAGTCTATTTTACCAGAATATTTACTAGGTTTTTTTTATTCAACTTTGTATGTTTTCACACTTTGCTCAATTACTTGGTCATCTTGGCTCCTACATGGGGTTTGTTTGCGTTGGATGGGTTATGCTGATATGGTTTATCATTGCTGAGATCATGAGTCTCTAAATTTTTCATTTGAAGAGTTATCATGGGTTCCTCTACTCACCCTTTAGTTGTTCTTCTGGAACGGGGTAATTATGAGTCATGGGCAAAGGGTATACTTACACATTGTAGGTGGCTTAATATTTTGACTTATTTGTATGATCTCATACCTGAACCAGCAACTTTAGAGGGTAGATTAGCATGGGATATTATTAGAAATCACATTGTAGGAGTTATATTGTCTAGTGTTGATCATGACACTGTGTTGGTTATATCGGACATTGATTGTCTTCACCCACTTTGGACACATCTTTGGGAGATCTATGGAGACCCTATTCTATCTCCATTCCTAGAGGATCCTGCTTCAGATTGTCTCATACCCATTGCTTGGCAAGAAAATACACCATTTGATCATGATACTTTAGAGGAGCTTGAGAATTTAGACACCCTTACTTGTTTTGATGGATCAGAGGTTTGTCTCATAGTTCCTACTCTTCAGACTGAGACTTCATCAGCATCTCTTGCTGTTCTTGATTCAGTGCAGTAGGGCATCATACATCTTCCAGATATAGCTACTTTGGACTCTTATGTTGCAGACATATCTTTCTTGTTTGTTGAGTCCTATATTGCAGATTTGGAGGATTACTTTGAGGAAATTCATCTCCTCTACCTTGATAGTCAGGTTATCACTGTTCGCCCACCATTATCTGTGCATTCAGAGGTTGCATTTCAGTATTCTCCACATTAGTTTGAATTTGGAATTATTTGTTTCCATTCAGACAGTGAGACTCTTCAGCATCCTATCATGGCACACATCTTGAGACAGATTGGTTCCTCATTCTTCACAGGGTTTCTTCAATACAGGTCCATTGATCCATTTCTTCCCAAGGGGAGGAATATCATTTGCTGCTTCAGGATCTCTTTTTGGATTCTACATCAGGCATCTACCATTGTGACAGGAGTTTCTTCATTGTGGGGGGGCCTTCTTCTCTCTTTCTATCTCTCCTATGGAGACCATTGTACATGTTCTTATATGATAGAAGCTATCTATGGGGGGTATAATGTTATCCACCTCCTATCCTTCTTTCATTAGTGCATTGCATTCTATTTCAGGGAGGAGTTTTGTTCCCATTGGGTTTTCTCCTTTACCCCATTTCATTTAGTTTGCATTGATTTTGTACATGGGCACCTTATCTGGTCTTGTTGTTGGTACCCATTGCTTTTACTTTCAGTAGCTTCTTCTAGGTTTTAGCTTCTCCTTATGTCTATCTTAAGGGGGGGTGTTAGAGTAATTGGGTATTTACTTTATTAATTAAACAATATTTGTTTAAATACGTAAAGTTCCCTTTTACCTCTTTTCACTTAAGCTAACATTAGGTGCATAATAATTAATTACTTTAATAATTATTATTGTACAAGCCTAGGGTTTTGACCTATATGTAGTTGAAAACTATCTTTTATATCATTATTCATTTTACATTTTTTAGGTGAATACATTGCTCCACATTCTTGAGCATTTCCTTTGTTGCTTCTCTTTGCTTCTCCTTATAACAGGTTATTTGCTTGCAAAGATCTTTTGGGCTTCTGTGGTGTTGTATCTTCTCAACTCCAACAGTAGATTCACACTTTGACTTGGTTCACCTTGAGTTTTATTGTAATTTCATTGTGTGGATATCATTTCCTAATGGATTGAGGAAATATAGGACCCCGTTTCCCTCTTTGGATCTACTTTTCCATTTTAGGACACACCAATATTTTCTTTCATTTCATTTTGGTGAACCTGACCTTGTACAACAAAATTTTGAAAATTGGAGTCCTTTCAACTCTAGATATAAGTTTTAAAATAGTTTTCATTAGATGTGTATTAAATTTAGGTTTATTTAATCTTGTATTATATTTCATTTCATATAAGGGTTTAAATTTGTATTTTTGCATTGTTCAAATCTAAAAAATTCAAAAATTTGCATGCATATTACATTAATTTTGCATAGCGTTTGCATATTAGTGTAATTTTCATCATTCATATTCAAAAAATTGAGTCAAAATTCAATTTCAAAAAGTGTCATATTGGCCATAATTTTTCCCTCATTTCACTTGCAATTATACATAAAAATCTATTAAAAAAATTCACTCAAGTTATAGTTTGAAATCAGGCCCTGAAAACACAGAAAACAACTCAAAAACTATATTTTTTATTGTTTTTAAACCCTGACCTGAGACCCATTCACCCAAGGGAAAATGAGTCCCTATACATAAATTTTAGACAAAATTTTGGGTGCTTTTTAGTCTCTGGTTTGAATTTCTATTAGTTTGTTTAAATCTGATAACTAAATTCCTGAAATAGTTTGTTTTTGCATTAAATTTATTGCTTATTTAGTTGGATCTTGCAACATTTTTGAAAAAAAATTATTTCATATTTTAGTGATTTTCTCTTTCATTTTCAGCATCATTGCATCATTAGATAGATTAGTTTACATTTTTCAATCATTAGAAAACAAAAAAAAAAACCCAAAAAACATCAAAAGAAATAAACAAAAAATGGTTAACCTTGGCGAAAACCTATTCTTCAAACCCTTTAGTTGTGATAACTTTGACATGTTAGATTAATCCCTCGAGGAATTAATCTCACCTATATCATCTAGTAAAGCTTTGAAACAAGAGGATGCACACATAGACAATCATGACAATCATAGTTGCTATTCTCCCAATACATTTCCTACTTGTGATGAAGGTATTTTGGTGATAGAAGATCCAATTATAGATTGTCATGTGAATCTTTTTTTAACCTCTTCTAATGCTACATTTGTCTCAAAAAACACTAAGGTAGATGGCATAGATGAATATGTTAAGTTCACTTTTAATCCCCCTCACTAGAAGGTCATCTAGGTATCTCATTTGAGGTTATGACTACACAAATTGGATCTCCTTTAATTAGTGAGACTCCTAAGTCATCTCCCATCATAATAGAACCTAAAAAGAAACTAATAACTCCAAGAGATATCTTTAATTTTACATGGAAACTTACTAATAACATTGTTTCATAGCAACCGAGTTACAATACCATTTCTCATACATCATTACCATTGCCTCAACCTATCCACCATATTTATCCTCATTTGACTTCATATAGTGGAAAAGACAATGACCTTGTTGAGCAACTTTTTCATATAACCATCTCCATTTTTTATTTTAAAAAAACATCACTTACATACAATAGGATGCTCCAAGAATTTTTGAGGAAGAACAATATCCAATATTACTTGAAATTGGATGATGTAGCGCCTCCTTTGATTGTATGCAAGTGAAAAAGTTAGATATCACATTTTATAAGCATGAATTACGCTCGCTTGAGATACAACATAAGAATGATGCCTTAATGATGAAGGTGATTATTAATGAAACTCTAGTTAGGTATACCCTTATATTAAATGATGTAGTTCTTAATTTTTGTGGCATGGATCTACTAGATAAAATTGGTGTGGACAATAATCGTATTCAAGTCAATGATGTTAATACTTGTGGATTTGACAATGTTAATAGGCAATCATAAGGAATGATCACATTACCTATTGAGATTGGACCTATGATTCTTTTGTTGTAATATGGATTGTAAGTGTTGTCATTGATGGCAACTTAAGTCATGCATTTGATATACAATATAGTTTTGGCTTACAGTGGCTTAATAGACTAAAGAATAAGGCATCTGGTTATAGGCATAAAAGTTGATCTGAATACCTCACTGAAATATTATTTTGGGTTGTGGATTTCTGAGGAAGGTTTATTTATGTTTTTAAAACCTTATTCAAGAATTATATTGATGTGAATATATTGGTATGCAATCTAGGAGATCTTATACACTAATTTTTTGGTTATTTGTGCTAGAAGGTGGACCTCGTGAATATAGTAATCACAGATGTATAAGGAGTAATTAATTAAAAAATTTCATGATTTATTATGATTTTTTTGGTTCTCTCTTTGTCTTAACTATTTTTGGAGGATGCACATAAAGAATTAGTTGTGGATCTGGCCGACAGTTATAAAGATCTTAATGTTTTATCAAGTTGGCATGTGAATGTTTAAATCCTTGATAGCGGATATATATATGAGATCAGTTTTATCATTTTGAAAGAAGAAGAGTGTGGGATAGTGAACATATTGAATGTGTGGTGTGAAGTTCAACAGAGTAATAGTGTGAATTTTTCTATGTATGATGCGAAGAGCAGAAAATAGCAAAGCAGAGAAAAGCGAATTGCAGAGTTGAAAAGAAGATCCAAAATCAAATCTATGAGCTTCACCAGAACTATAACCTGGAATGAATAGATGCTACTTTCTCATTTCATCCTTTACATGTTTTTAATCTAAACTTTTGTAAGGCAATGAGCCTTCCCTTTGAGCAGTGAGCTCTAAGAAATGTGTGAGAATGCAAGTGCATTCTCTTTTGTAAAACTTTATTTGAGTACTCAAATTGTGGATTAACCTCCATCGTGGTTTTTACCCTAATAGGGTTTCCATGTAAAAATTATTTTTTTGTGGTGTTATGAATGTCTCCTTTGAATGATTGCATCTTTCTTTTAATATAATATCAGAATGGTTTGAGTTTTAGATTAATAAATTCATTATTTGTTGAGCACTGATTCACCCTTTCCCCCTCTCAATGTTCCCTTGAGTCCAAAAATTGGTATCAGAGCTTCTAGTCCCTCAGAAGAAGTTTAGAAGCTTGAGGTGGACCTTGGAATGTGATAGACTCTAGTAGTTTTCAGTAGCATATTTTGGTGGCACTTGATGACCTTGATTAGTCTAAAGAAGAAGTCTGGGAATTAAAAGAAAATCTTAAGGATGCTAAGAAATTCATTTAGCCATTGGAAGATCAGATTGTAAAATATAGGGAGAAAAGGAAGGATCTTTGTGATTAGATCAAGCAACAAGAAAGAGAAAACATTGATGATGCTCACCTAAATCAGACCTTGAAGGAAATAACTAAAGAATGTGAAAATATTTCCAAAGAAACTGCTACCCTAAAGCATGAGATGGAATCTATGGTGATGAAGCTGACTAAAGAGATTGAAGAAAGGAAGAAGAATGAGGAGAATATTTCTCAGTCCTTAAAAGATAAATTTGATGAACAAAAAAGAATAAATGAAGAATTCATGCAGTTGGAAAGTGAACTGCAATGATCTAGAAACAATGAAGAAGAACTTGGTAAATAGATTGTTATTCTCTTAAATGAACTTACCACTGCATATGAATACAAGGAGATGTTTAAGATCAGTTTAGTGAAGCTTAATGAGTTGACTCAAGGAAAAAATATTGGAAATGACAAGAGAGGTCTTGGATATTAAAAAGGAGAAAGTTTCAGAATTGAACAAAATAATTTCAGACAAGGAAACCAAATTAAAAAAGATGGAAGGTATCCAATAAGACAACATAATTCTCAAAAATTTAACGAATACTTTTTTTCTTGCAATAAATTCAGCCATATGGCTACTTAGTGTAGAAGTAATATGAAATCAAGAGATTCATCATTTTTTGGTCAGTGTTTCAAATGCAAGAAGTTTGTTCATAATTCAAATGAATACAAAAATATGTCAAATTGCTCTGTCAGTAGAAAGAATGTAGAATGTTACAATTGCTAATCAATGAATATCAAGAAGAAATCAATGGAATGATTGGTCTAGACAAGGAAGTAGTGTGTTCTACAATTGCAATAAGTTTGGTCACATTGCAAGATTCTACAGAAACAAAAATATCGATAAAAGAGGTCTGGCATATAGAGGCAGAAATATACAAAAAGATGACAAAGGAAAAGAAAAAGTAATTGCGGATGAGATAAGAGATGAGATGAAGAAGACATGGGTAAGGAAGAATGATTTTGATGTTGGAAATAATTCTACACCGGAACCTGCTTCTGGTAATTGACTTCAGGCCACTAGCCTAGGGGGAGTTTTTCAAGAAAATATTTCCTCCCCTATCCGTAGATGGTACCAAAATGCAAATAATGGTCAATAAGGTGTATAAATGATATGTAGAGGTTTTGGAGAACTTTCAAAAGAAAATTCAAAGAATTCATAGGTCCACAGAAAAAAATTCTCTGTCTGAGAAAACAAAGCATCTGGAAAACTTAGGGAAAATGCATTTATTACAAGTGTGTGAGCTATAAAATTCAAGTTGGAACTGTCATTTTTCACTTTTCATCTAAGAAGAAAATTAGGAGAGCATTCAATAGGATAATTTTGAAGCAGAGAAGTGGATTCGGTGATGAAACTCAAAATCTATTAGGTATTTCAGTTGTCTTTAGAATCTTCATATAAGTTGGTGTGTGGTTGTTAAACCTAAGTATGAAAAGAAAATGGAACAAATCAACAAGTCAATAATTTTGGATGAATAAAATAGTGGAAAGATTAGTTCTATGAGGAATCTGTTCTTACCCAATGAATTGAAGCAATTGAATGAAGCCAAACATAGGAATTTGGATATTTGGAATGAGTTTTTGTACTTTGAGAACACATAATTTGTTAAATTCATCTTGAGAATATTGCATGCTGATACTTTATCTTTGGACAAAATCTACATCATTTCAAAGGAGGTATTCGAGAATTTGACTGGATTATGAAAATTCAGAGATATACCAAGGAAGAAATCCATCTGAAACAAGGAAGTTGAAACCCTAACCAGAATAATTAGAGATCAGAGAGTACTCGTAATTGTGACAATCAAGAATCATGTTACAAAGTACATTGCATAGGAAATTTCATATAAATTCTTTCAAAAACCAAGAAGGAGAAACCTCGGTTGGCATTGTCTATATTTCTCACAAGATGATAATTGAAGGTTGAGACTTTTTCTTGTGTGGATTGATAAAGGATCATCTAATGGATAATGTAAAACTAACAAAATAAATAGGCTACCATTTCAGGTTCGGTACTCTGATTATATGCTTAGTAATGTATTTCTTGAATTTTTTGTCAAAGATCGACGATGTGGTGTGGAAAGAAAATGAATTGGTTTGTAGACAAAAATACCCATATTCTAGGAGCCTGGCTAATCAAGATCTAGAATTTGAAAATTTCTTTAAGAATGTGCTTGGAAAGTGTGGCTTAGTCAATATTTCCCTTTCGGTAAGAACAATTGAAGTTGGTTCCTCTTCTAGTGGCATGGAGAAAAAGCAGAAAAGAGAAAAATAAATTGTTGAATACAACCCTCTGAAATGCAAAGTTCCCATAATTGAGGGAAAAGTTAAAGGAAAGGAAATTGTGGATATTCTAGATGAAGAATCTGATGAAGAAACTGAAGATCCATAGAGAAATGAACAAGAACCAGAAAAAATTGGTGAAGAAGAAGATGACCTGACAAAGGAAATACTACAAAAACTTATTCAAGAAGAAGGTGGAATGCATAAATTTGCTAATTTATGGTTTGTTAGACCATCATATGATCAATCATCAAATCCTTTCAAAATGTCACTTTATATTAAATGGGTCGCAAGTATTTTAAATATTTTCCAAATTCCTAAATCTTGAGTTTAATATTTTATCATTAGTATAATTTATTGGCATGAATTCTATATCCCCACCTCTCATTAACCTAGTCGACCCCCTTTCAAATACTAACAATTATGCATGTGCAGATACAATTAATTTAATGTAGGCTATCGGATCTATATGTTTTGATCCTAATTGCTCCTTGTGCCCCATGTCGGGTTTTATTTTCTATTAAAGTATTCAGGTGGGCACGTAGGGAAGAGCCACGTACTATTCTTGTTAGTGGGGTCAATTACATTTCAAAGGAAAAAATGAAAGGATTTACATGATCAACAGTCAGGATAAAGTGATGTGGGCTAATATTGACCATTCCTCGCCAGCCCATGGGGGACCCACCTTCATCTCCCATCCCTCAATAGGGAAGCAGGGAGATTACACCTAGCCTGATTGAAACCATCAAAAGCATTATAGCAAAGCACAAAGTATTAACAAAATATTTTGGCATAAGGTTGAGGGCATTAATGAACAAGCTACTACAGGGATCTTTTGAGCACATGGTTTAATGGAGAATAATATGTTATAATATGATCCATCCATTAGATCTAAAGGTTACACACATAGGAAGGCTATATTGAGCTAAAATGCAAGCATGTTGAGGGCATCAAAGTTTATCTAGGCCATTTCTTGCCTCCCCGCTACTCAAATTTGCACACGGGTTAAGCCCAATGGGGGATCTGAGAGGCCAACACATAGATTTTTCAGTGCTAGTGAGGATGGTGGAGCCCATAGGGTGACTTGGAGGCTTTTCCATATGACCTATTATGATTGGTTGATGGTGATAGTTTTCTATAGTTAGATTTCTCAAACTTCTTTGACTAAATCTAGACCTTTTGTGGGGCCATCTCAATGCACAATCAATGGCTAACATTCAATGTTGAGTTTGAGGGAAAATGATTCATTGTGGTTCAAACAAGCAAATAGTAATGGCGGATAGGATGTAGAACTACCAAATTAATCCACCATAATGCCATAAATTATTTCTTTGAAACATAACTACAAATTGTTAAAATAATCCAATGCATTCAAGGAGTTCTTGTTGTAATTTTTAGGCTCATTCGATGACTAGGATTAGGGTTTTTCAAGTGTCTACAAAACTAGTAAGTGAAATCATTACATTAATTCTCAATTTATTGAAATTTTCCAAATTTCATTTGTTCTTCCTTTTATTAGTAGGGTTTCAAGTTTGTATGAATTTGTTTTAAGGTTTGACATTCAATTCGAATGACTAGCTTGTCAAGTTTTGTTTTTCTACATGTCAAACCCACACCCTAGTTGTGAACCTCTTTTCTATTGAAAATAAACCTTAGCTGGGCAAACCCTAAATCATGGAATATAAAATTTTAAACATCTATGTCTAAAGAACAACCCTCTGGGTCTAAACCTCTAGTCAGGCCTCTGGTCGAACATCTAGTTGACCTATTAAAATCCTCTACCTTTGAAAAACCTAAGGGTCAATTATTGTTCTAAGGAAAGAAAATTGTTAAAGAGATTGTGGACAAGAAATTTACTATCAAATACACCACATTACCCTACACTGGATAGGTATAGTTTAGTTGCTAGTTTGGTAATAGAAACACTGGTATTATTATGGAAAACCCCTAGAATTTGGATATGGGGAAGCTGATAGTTCCAAATTTCTATATTAATGTTGACCTATTAAAGGCAGTGGCTACAAATTATGACCCAGTCACAAGGACTATAAGAATATTTTATGGAATTGAAAATTTCAAGGTCACCTACGATGAGATGTTTGAAGTTTTTAAATTGACTGAGTGGAGTGGGGATATGGTCAAAATAGATACAAAGGCACCCAGGGCTGAATATGAAAAAGTGAGACATACTTTCAAGGTCTCGGTAATGCAACATTATTTGGAAGAGGTTAAATGAAAGGAATTATCTCAACCCCATCATATAAGGATTTTTATCCCACCAACTACTTTGTTTCTTCTTTTCAGAGGACTTTCTATTCCTTGTGTCAAATCATAGGTTATGACCCTACCATAGGCATGCCAATGGCCAAGATGTATATGGTTGCACACATCCAACACCCTACATGCTAAACACTCTATGATTATGGAGGATAATTATTAGAAAAGATTCATGAGGGCCTAGTTGCATTGAAGAAAAGTGAATATGGGGTTAGATTTTATTGGTATTCATTATTCATACACATGTTTTTTGTTCAAGGGAGACACATATTTTAGTAAGGATATGAAATTAGAGAAAACGGAAGGTAATTTGGATCTTCTTATCAAATTATAGACTAGATTCCTAGATAAGGATGATAGCAAGTCTAGTTATGTGGTGTTTGAAAATTTATTTTCCTCCAAATTGAGTAGATTTTCTATTTTGAACATCCCTAGAATTCTTGTAGCTCTACATGATTTTTGGAGGCCTCAGAACAAGAGCCTAGATCTAAATACTGATCTTAATTGGGGGGATATGATTGCTTACCCGAGTTACACAATATTGAGGGTGTATTCCAAAACTATCTCACCTCATATGTTTCCAACGGATGTGCCTAAAAATTTTGGTTTCTTGAAGGTAATGTCGTAGCTAGGAAATGTGGAGAACAACCATTTGAAGGATCAAGGCAAGGGAACCTTTTTCCTTGCATACACATGTTTCTCTGATTTTGTAATGATAAAATGAGGAAGGGATAAGATTTATGATGTACTCAATCCTCTTGTGATGAAGAGGGTGTGAGAAAGAAACTATGATCCTGAGAGATTTATGGCGTGGTTGAAAGTAAGAATCAAAAGCTCAAAGTTTATCCATAGCTTCTTTCTAGAAGATGTGATAAGAAAGATTTTTGAATTTCAATTACAAGATGATATAAATATGAAGTTGATTTCCTTTACTAAACTAGAAAATTAAATAAGAGAAAAGGAACCATAATTTACACCTCTTGAATAGATTCCAGATTAAATTCAAAGAATTGAGTATGTTTTCCAGAATTTTGAGATAGTGGTTGGGAGTCTAAAAGGTGAAATATTGATTCAATAAAAGGGAAAGGATGTTGTAGTGGAGGAAAATGGGAAGGGGATACACCTGCAATGGAGAGATACCAGCTTCCCAACCTCAAAATAAATATTTTTTTCAAGAGGAGAAAAGATAGGCCAATTGAGAAGAAACAGGCAGTGCAAACCTCTTCTCAACAAGAGGAACAAAAATACCTTCACCAGTACATCAAATTCCACCACCATGTCTTACTATGTCTACTAATCCTATAATTTTTGACATTTATTCACCAGCTATACATTCATCACCACCCAAGAAAACACCCCTAAAGAAGCACAAGGTTGAGTGATGTGGCTTAGTGTATTATGATGATGATTTTGAAGATGAAATATTGGTCACTGAAGAAGAGATACAAAAAGAAATTCCTTCTCCACCTAGGGAGATGGTGCCATAGAAACTTGGTGTTAAATTGAGTAAGGATGACCTCACAGGCATGAATAATAAAGATGATGTTAGGGAGGAGGCCTCTAAACAATTCATGGATGATTACTTATTTGTCAAGTCCACTACATTCCTAGAATTTTATTGGAGAGCCAAGAAGGATGAATATGTCAATAACATTGCAATGAAAATAATTCTCCACCCAAATTTTTTTGATAAACTCATCCATTCCCAAGTCATAAAGGAAATGAAAGAAAATTTCTAAGGAGCAACTTCACACGAAGGTAAAGAGCTAGTGAGAAAGAGTGGTATTATTTTATTGCCAGAATGGGTCTAGGCCTCTACAATAGCCTTTGATATAGTAAAGATGTGTGATAAGCCTTTATACAATAATGAGGAGGAAGCTACCATTGCACTACAAGGATATACATTTAGTGAGCAATGGGATACATTAGCTATCTGGGTCATAGCTCCTAATATAAAAAAGCTAGAAGTTGCAGAGCCATCTACAAACTATAGAGGGGGATAATTATAAAATGGGTATCTAATACTTCAACTATTGAGTATGCTACCATTTTTGTGAATGTTTCTCAGTTCACAAAAGCAACAGTTGAATCAATAACAACATAAAAATAAAAGTTTAGGAAATTTTATAATGATATAGTAATTCAATATGGCAAGGTCCAACAACAAATAATGTAGTTGTAGACTGAAATGACACTATTGAAGGAACAAATGAAGAATTTGCAACCTATTGTGCCTACACAAACAAATACTAGTTCTCCTTCTACATCACAAGAGTGAGCTTCATTTTCCTCTATCCCTCCCACAAGTTCTTCATGGAAAATTGTGCCTTACAACATGGGAAATGTACCCATATCATTGGAGAAACCTAGCATATACATATAAAAATAGTCATTATAAATCAAGCATGTTAATTAATTAAATATGAATTATGTAATTATTCTTCTAAAGTCATCTACATATAAATAAATTTAATTATTTATTTATATTGTTCATTTTTCTAAATCTTCTAATTTAATTAAATAAATAAGTTTATTTAATTATTGTTATCTTCTTCTTTATTATGGTAAATAAATTTCATTATTTATTTATCTTAATTATCATGATTCTAACTTTGAATTTTCAAATAATAGAATATTTTTCTAACTCATCCTTCACTCCATATTTAAATTGAATATTGTAAATATTTAATTTAATACTCTCACCTTTCACATAATTGAATATTGTAAATATTTAATTACACATCTTTTTCACCTCTCACATAATTAAATATTAATTATTTAATTATGGAAGATTATAAATTCATTGTCACATGTAATTAAATAAATCTATTTATTTAATTAGGATTTATCCTCAACTTTCAACCCACTTTCATAAATGAAAAGACAAATGGCAATTTGTTTCCATTTTTTAATGAGGATGGTTTTGAGGGTTGAAAACATTCCTCCATCATTCTCTCAACCTTCCATCTTTCTCTTAACTTCCAAAATCTCCCATTGTTCATCTTGACAAGTTTGAATTTGACCACTGATCTTTGCCAACTAGATTCTTGACTCCAAAAAACTATAAATACAACCCTTTTGTGAGTAGATTTCATCCTAGATTTTTTGTGAATTTAGCGCAGTTATTATAGTTGCATTCGAATCAAAATTTTAGCATAGCATCTCAAGTTCATAGCATTTTAGTTTCATATCATAGTTTAAATCATTTAGCAAATAAACATGTATTGTTGCATAATCTCATTCTCCTAAGTTTTCATTCCAACAAGTTGTTGCTTACACCAACTGAGAGCCAATAACTTGCATAGAATCCTTGGAGATAGAGGAAAATGGAACTCTTTTGAAGGAGTTGACGTTATTTAGAGTTTGTTTTTATTTTTAATTAGTTTCCTTTGATTTAATGTTTCATTGGTTTGTTGGTTTATCATTTTAATTATTCCACATATTCTCACACACACATAGCACATCAAAAGCACAATAGGGAGAGAAAATTATTAAAGAAGAATTGATTGAAAATTTGAAGTAATATGAGTAAAAATGTGGTTAGCATGATAGGATGATCTTTGTCAGCAATTTGAAAATTGTGACTATAGTATTAAAGAATTTGAATAAAGGAGTTTACAAGAGATTGATTAGCATCCATGCTAATTATTCCTCCATGGTTGATGTAGTAAATAATTTTGACATAGAAAAGGAGGTGGAAATTTCCCTCATGGAGAAATGGATACCAAGACTCCAAGATCTAAAGCTAATGGTTGTGGGATCCAAGCATGATGTAAATTAGCTTGAAAAAATCTAACCCACTCTTAGAACTATGAATGGAATTCAAGAATTCTAGGGAAATATTGAGACTTTGGAGGCTAAAATAAGGGAGTTGGTTAAGAGCTTTGATGAAATGAACTATGGTTTGCTTATTGATATATTAAAGTATAATGGTGAAATCAAATATTTACAGGATTGGAGAAAAAAGGGAAGTGAGGTGATTTCAAAGAAAACAACCCTAATTTGTGATGAAAATTACATGAGCATGCTAAATAAAAACATGGACATGCTTGCTCGAGTAGGAATCGCTATTGAAGAGTTTGGTAAGGATGCAAATCAAGTTTCCACTAAATATGCTCCTTATAGGCTAAAAGCTGAAAAATATCATAACATTCAATTGTCCCACAAAGGAAGAGTTTCAAGCATGGAAGGATAAGTACTTGCATATCTTGGAGGACTGGTATGCTGCTATCAGATTTTTACTACAACTTTTGGTCTTTTGGTCTACAATAATGGTGAATAACAGGTTTTGTTTTCTCTCCAATTTGAATTGGTTGATAGGGTTGCGGACATGGAAGGTATTTTGTCTCTTTTATCTTTATTCATTCTATGTTTTTATTTCATTCAAGCTTGGTATATGTGGATGCAATTTTGATAGCACATGGATGTATTGCTACATCAAGTAAAAGGTTCCTTTTGGAAGGTAGGGCAAGGCTTGTTTTCTCCTTCATTTTCTATAAGAAGGAATTCAAGGCCAGAATTATAGGTTGTTGGTTGCTAATTCATTATAGAGAGAATTTTTGTAATGAAAATACAAAGAACATTTTAGAGTTTCTTCTTAGGTTTTGAGTCACTCAATATGCATATGTAATTTTTGATAATAGTACTAGTAGTTGATTAGAGAATGGTGCAAATTTAAATCCATTTATCCCTTATTGTACTCAGTTCATGAACTATGAATAAAATGATCAAGGGTTATTTTATTGGTCTCGTTGTGTTTCAAACGATTTATGACTTTCATCTTTCTTTTAATTCAAAGGATTAATTGGATTTCTCAAGTGAAGTTATAGATTCATGTAATGTGAGTATAAGGATCTTTATAATAAGTTATGCTCTAAGATATGATGAATGTGATGTTGTAATGTAGTACTCTTAAAGCTTAATAATTATATGTATTAATCTATTGTCAAAATTATATATGTGTTGAGATTGACTTTGTTTCCTAGGTTAAGGCACTGATTTGTTTTGTATTCATGGTATATCTTCTTGGACATTCAACCATCAAATCAAACTTATAAATGAACTACAATTGTTACTATTTTGTGTTAAGTTCTTCCATTATCATGCTCTAAATGTTGTGTTGTAAAGGAGTAGCCATCTTCTTGATATATTCTATTTATTAACCTATTATATGAGGATTCATATGTTATTTTCAATGTAATTAGTCATTAGGTGTAGAGGTCTTTAAGTACATTGTGGGATCACCCTCCTGGGTCTTGAAGAGCTTGAAGTGCAGGAGGAAAGAATTTTTGCTTTCACTCATTCGTTGGCCAAGCCCTTTAGATTGCTAAGGATTGCAATTGGAAATTCCATAGGCTACCTTGAAGATTAGCTTGGCTCTTAAAAAACAACCAACAAAGCACATAACTAGTTGGCCCAAAAATGTAATTCTTTTTAAATTAACGTGATGCAGTCCCAAGAAGGATAGTTTAGAACCTTAACCTATCATAACAATCTTCCACTACTAGAACATCCCCCCAAGGACACAAAACATGAAAAGGAACAATTTGTGTCAGCCAGATATCCACAAATATCCTAGAAGGCCAACTCAAGACACAATACGACAACAAAGTGGCCAATCATCAATGTGTGTATCACATGGGGATGTTCCCTAAATATCCAAAAACACTTTCATAATACCATGACAACAAAATCCACTACAAATAAAACAAGTGTAGAATACTTCATTTTAGGAAGCACATAATAATAGCTAGATGATGTAGCATTAGCATAAAAACTTGCAGATCACTTCAACATGAGATTTATAATTGAGACACTACACAAATGTTGAGAGCACATTCAAGAAGATGCATGAGAAGAGACATCAATGTAGAGAAATACAAATTATTTCCTAGACTAGTTTGGACAACCAACAACACTGTCAACCTTCTGCAATTCATAGAGATCTCCTTGGCAACATAGGTGAACCGAAAAGATAGGAGTACAACATCCACAAATCAATGAAATTGAATAAAAAACTACAAGACCAAAGCATCAATAGTGGAAGAATGCAAAGCATTCTACCAAACAGACTTCAATGCAACTTCCTAAACTAGAAATACTTAAGCAACTTGTAGAGCCAAGAACTTCCTTTCAAAAAACATACTTCATCAAGAACATTAGGAGAGAGAATAAGACATATTGTAGAACTTAAACAACATCTTTCCACTATAATTCATGTTGAACCAAACAACTAAGAGGGGGGTGAATCAGTTGTAGAAAATTTGAACTTTTATTTCATTCACCAAAGCTTTAGATCAATCACAAATCCTTAACTCTACTAAAATGAGTAAACATTAAGTGAAAGTGCAAAAACTGAAAACCATCACAAAAAAATAGTAACACCAGATTTACGTGGAAAACCCAATGAGAGAAAAACTATTGGTGAGGATTAACTCACTCTATAGATAATATCAAAACTAATTACAAAGGTTCATTGCCTGAGAAAGGCTCACTACCAAAACAAGGACTCGTTTTCTAGATCAGGACTCACTATCCAACAAGGTTGACCACATGGAGGGCTCACTGCCACAGAGATAAAAATAATATATAAGGGATATGTTATAGAGAGAATAAAATCTCAGTGCAATAGAGATTTCTATCAAAATTTACTCAGTCATTTGTAGACATGCATGAATGATAGAGTAAACCTTCTGCTCACTACATACTAAAACTCAACATTTTGCACTGATATACCACACTTGCATCACACTCATACATTTATTGGAATCTATTTCACATCTTGCACTTATCTCTTTCTCTTTTTCACCACTAAATCATCTTGTATTTATACCATCTTCAACTTTGAAACATATCCAAAGTCGGCCATCCAAAATTAAATTCAAATCAGGTCGGCACCAAAAAATCTTAGGGTGGAATTAGAATGAGGGTGACCCAAACAAGCAATTGATGAGGGTCCAAATAGGTCCCAACATGCTTCATCACCTTTGAAAGTATGTTCAACACAAGGTCGACCAAACCAATGTAAAACACATAGAAAAATTAAGCACACGTAACCCTTAGCACAATCAAATCCTTCCAAACACCAAAATTACCTTTAACATGATCAAATAGCTTAAATATACAACCACAAGTCATAAGACTTAACAAAAAATAAATTTGAAGCAACAACATTTCTCTTGGACCTCGACTAGATACAAAAAAACCATAGTTCACAACTAGTGAACATAGCTTGCATTGTACAATTAATCAAAAGAAAATAATATGGATAAAGAATCTTCCACCAACCATGATAAAAATATATGAACTAAACAAACATAATTTGAAATCTTAGAGAAAAACTAGAAGCAACCACTGAACACCTACAACTTTCCTTCATTATAATTTTCTCAATATTCTTGACATATATAGCCAATATCTTGCATCCATGACATCAATGACAACAACAACCAATTGATAACCAATTGACCAGCTGAAATCAATGACAATACATTCATTCTTGCAACAATCTCCCCCTTTTTCATTGATGGCAACACATGATGTGAAAAAACATCAAAGATAACATACTCGCTCTGAACACACGTCTCATGATTTTTCTTTTTGTTTCTCCCCATTAATAGATAATATTTTTCACCTGATACTTTTCTCCATCTCATATTCTTCCTCTTCCCCTTTGACATCAATGGAAAAGGCAATGGATTTTTTACATTGATTTCCCCTTTGACATTAAATAAAGAATACTCATACAATGACAACACATGACACTACCTGATCCCACTAAGAGGTAGCCACCAAAAATGATGCAGACCAAAGTAGGAGGGTCTAGTGAGGGACTATCCCAACTCTCAACTTAACAACTAACATTTATATCATAAAGATATGCAATGAAAGCT
The DNA here is from genome assembly GCA_007115665.2 of Sequoiadendron giganteum. Classification (NCBI taxonomy): domain Eukaryota; kingdom Viridiplantae; phylum Streptophyta; class Pinopsida; order Cupressales; family Cupressaceae; genus Sequoiadendron; species Sequoiadendron giganteum. Next base: position 229,434,069 of record CM021101.1, on the reverse strand, counting down.
AATAGGTAATCAACATACAAATAATAGACATGCAAGAATGCATGACATAAGATTTATCCAGGGAAAACCCTTTAAGGGGAAAAACCATCCTTCAAAGATTATTCCACATTACACTTGATCTCAAAACACATTAGATATGCCACTTGGGCTTTATAGATAATAGGTTGTAGTCCAGGAATTACAAACAATTCATACAATAACAATCTTCCATAGGTTCTTCCTTCTACTCCACGATCTCTCTTCTCTACTGATCTTATTGGATTAATAAATCTCATCACCGTGCTTCATGACTACTGTTCTTCACACTTTATTCTTGCCTTCAAAGATTAGAAACATTATGCACACACAAAACTCACACATCTCACACATATTCCTTCCTACCTCCTTTTCGTTTCCCATTTCCTCAAACCAATCGATCTTATAAATTTGCATATAAGGATAACATCAACTACAAGTCAGCCCAAAAAAATATAAAATGTATACAAACAGTTGGTCCAAATCCATAAGCAATTATCAATGTGAATCAATCAAGTTCAGCCCAAACATAATAGGGACCCAAAAAAGCATGCCTCAAATAGGAAACATCTTAAACAATCAGCCTCATAGATCAACAACACGCTACAATCACCTTGTCAGCCAAGAACAGGAAAATATGAGCTCCCAGAAAGATCAAGATGGAATTATATGCCAAAAAATTAGTTGCTCTGATACCATTTGATGTAGACCAGAATACAATTTGATGCAAACCAAGGTAGGAGGGTGTGGTGAGGGATTGTTCCACCTCATAGCTTATACAACTTACACTCAAATCCTATAGATGCACAAGGAAGCTAGAAAATAATCAACATACAGATAACATAAATGCAATAACACATAGCACAAGAATTATCCTGGGAAAACCCTCACAGGGAAAAACCCAACCTTCAAATTTCACTCCTCATATTATTATGATCTCAAAACACACTACATATGCCTCTCGATATTTATAGATGCTAGGCCGCAACCCAATAATTACAAATAACTCATACAATAACAATCTTCCATCGAATCTTCCTTCTGCTTCAAGATTTCTCTGCTCTGTGACCCTACCGAATCAAAACATATCATCATTGTGATTCATTACTACTATTCTTCACACTTCATCTCTCTCTTTGAATGATTAGAACATTGTTCGCACACAGAACTTCACACATTTCACACATATGTTTTCCTTCTTCCTTTTTCATTTCCCATCTCCTCAAAACAATCGGTCTTATATATCTGCATCTAAGGATAACATCAACTACAAGTTGGCCCAAAAAAATATAAAATATATACAATCTTTCGGCCCAAATCCATAGGAAATTATCAATGTGAATCAACCAAGGTTAGCCCAAACATAATAGGGACCCAAAACAACATGTCACGAACATGAAACACCTTAAACAATTAGCCTCAAATATCAACAAAACGCTACAATCACCTTATCGGCCAAGAACAGGAAAACATGAACTCCCAGAAGGAAATCACCAATCGCGAGCACAAAAATCAATGCAAACCAATGACACCAATAGATCACAATTAGGAAACATCCACAAATAACTAGTGAAACATCCACAACAACTTAGATTACTTGAATCACATCCTCTTCTTTTAGGAACACCAACCAAAGCAACCGGACAACTCTCTAAACACAGATACTCATAACTTGATCAAATCTTCATGCAAACCTATGAAAATTTTGGTGAATAAACTAGACAGGCTCGACCAAAAACCCTTTAATCCACAACTTCTCATCCTCAATGTACTGAGCTATCCATCATACTGAACTTCACTGCATCATTGACAACCTTTGTAAATGATTGTTCTTTGAATCTTCTGAATGCTCTTGCATCGGACTCTTGGGGTTATATGAAAAAGTGAGCCTCTTCAATTTGGGCTAACAAAATAAATTTTGTCTCTTTGAATTGGTTTGATGATCTATTCACATGTACTTATAACTGCCTCACGGTCAGTAGTCTATTCAAGTCCACCCTACAAAACTACCTCAAGTGTAATTTGGATTTGACATTCTACCTACAAACCTTGCAGTGACTCAATGGTCGGTGGTCTAAGCAAGCCTTCTCTACAATTTTCCTCAATATCAATTTCTACTTCAATCAATTATTAGTTAATAGGTACTTGTAACTACCTCACGATTGATGGTCTGTTCAAGTCCACCCTGCAAAAGTGCCTCAAGTGTAATTTGGATTCGACGTTCTACTTGCAGGTCCTGCACTACCTCACTTGTTGGTGATCTGAGCAAGAACACCCTAAAAGTTTCCTCAGGTTCTTCATTGTCTACTTCAATCAAATAAAATTTAACACATACTTATATCCTCTAGAACAATCACGTAAATTCCTTGATCCATCAGTACCATTTCTAAATTTCCTTTGCAAAACTTTCTGATCCTTGCAATTCCTTTACACAACTAATAAAATTATGTTTTTTTCTCTACATATACTATTCCTTCACTATTCTTTATCTTTGAATTGTAGACTCCCCATTCTAGTTATGATTTACATTGGTTCATTGCATTCACAAGTCTCCTTAAGATCGCTTCTTCTATTGGTTCCACTATCAAATCCAATGTCTCGAAAGGTTCCCCTTCCTCTGGATAAATTAATTTTGTATCAACAGGTTCTTCTTCATCTGCACAAACTATCTCTACAACCTTTACTACTTCTCTTTCATAATCTTCTCTATTATTAGGTTCTTGATGAAATTTAGTGCTTTATTATTTCTTCCTCCAAACTTGGCAATAGGTTCCTTTTCTATCAAATTCTCTTTCACTCCTTTGGTAACCTTCTTTGTGATAAGTATTATGACTCTTGTCACTTCTCCCTTTATATTTTGAATAATTTTCCTTTTTCTTCTTTGCATAACGCCTTCTTTCTTTTCATATTGATCCCCCCTTTCCCTCAATATGTGAATGCTTCAATCTGTAAAAAAATCTAAACTTATGAGAACCATACTTCCATTTTGACCCACCAATCCATCCATAATTCATGTATATATAATTTTTCCTAGGTTTTCTCCTTGTCATTTTATTCCAAGACATCTTCTCAGAATGATTCCTTAATCCATAAAACTTACAAGGATATAGATCCCAACACCATTCCTTTTCATGTTCATTCCTATTACAATGTGAACAATACATACTTTTTCTTCCCTGATCCAAATTGTGTGAGCTTGTAACAACATCCTTACCTCTGTCATATTCAAGGCCTTCGCACTATGCTCTCCTTACCAGTACAATAGGCTCTATCATTCCTTGCTAATACTTTCCCAATCATTTTACTTCATATCCCATTCTCTACATGGTTTTGAAACCAATACCATCTCCAACAATTATAGGCTTAGTTACATTGTTATCTTCAACTTCACCTTTTGCAACATCACACAAATCATTGGTATCACAATAAACATCATAAAATTCAGGCTTAGATCTTAGATTCTCATTATCCTTCTAGCATGCTATAAGTGATTGCTCTAGCTAATTAACATGTTCCTTCAAGTCATATATTTCCTTCTTCTGCAAACTATTTTCCTTGTTCAGCTCTTTCAAACTTTCCTCTAGATCTCTGCTCTTCTTATCCAACTCCTTAAACAACATGAATCCTTCTTCAAACTTGTCCATCTCTACTTCCAGATCTTCATTTCTCCTTCTTTCAATTTCCAATTCTTCTTCAAGAGCATCACACTTGTCTTTTCCTAGTTCTTTCATCCTCTCCATCAATTCTGAATTACACTTCTTGAGTTCACACAATTCTTCCTCTAAAGTATCCCTTTCACATATCAAGTTCTCCTTTTCCTTCTTTTTTCTTTTCCCAATCTTCTCCATCTTGCAATAGATTCACAACTAGCTCTTCAACCTGCTCTATAACTTGCTCTAAAATAGATTTTCAACAAGAAAATAGATTCACAACATGCTTTGATCAATTCTACAACCAATTATTCAACCAACTCTGATATCTGTTATATTGCATTTGGTAATGCTTTAGTTTTTATGGATGTTTCAGTAGTGATTCATGGATGTTTCTAGACTGAGATCTATCAGTTTTTTTAGTTCACATTGATTGTTGCTCTCATGATTGGTGATTTCCCTTCTGGGAGTTCACGTTTTTATGTTCCTGGCTGATAGGGTGATTGTAGCATGTTGTGGATCTTCGAAGCTAATTGTCTAAGGTTTTTTGTGTTTCATACATTTTTTTTTGGGTCCCTACTATGTTTGGGTAGACATTGGTTGATTCGCATTGATAATTGCTTATGGATTTGGGCTGACAATTTGTATACCTTTTATATTTTTTTGGGCCGACATGTAGTGAATTTTTTCATGAGATGCAGATATATAAGACCGATTATTTTGAGGATATTGGTAACAGAAAAAAAATGAAGGAAGGCATAGGTGCGAGATGTGAAAATTTTTGTGTGCAAACAGTGATCTAATCATTCAAAGGCAGAGATGAAGTGTGAAGGAAGAATAGATGGAAAAAATTTATTGTATGAATTGTTTGTAGTTCCTGGTTTGTGGGCTAGCATCTATGAAGACCGAGTGGCATATGTAATGTTGTTTTGAGATCATAATATAATGAGTAGTGAATTTTGAAGGCTGGGTTTTTCCCTTTGAGGGTTTTCCCAAGATAATTCTTATGTCATTTGTTCTTACATATTTGTTATCTTAATGTGGATTACCTATTGTCTTCCATTGCATATCAATAAGATTTAAGTGTTAGTGGTTTAAGCTACGAGGTGGGGTAGTCCCTCACTGGACCCTCCCAAATTCTAGTCTTCTCTTCAATAGGTAATGGGATACTGAGGAAAAGGATTGGGAAAGCATCAACAAGGAATGAAAGAACCTATTGTACCAGTAAGGAGAGAAAAGAGTGAAGGCCTTGGATATTATAGAGGTAAGAATGTTGTTTTAAAATATGAACTCCCAGAAGAAAATCACTAATCGTGAGAAAAAAATCAATGAAAATAAACAACACCGATAGATCTCGATCTAGAAATATCCATGAATCACTATTGAAGATCCACAACAACTGAAATTATAAGAATCACATCATCTTCCTTTAGGAATGCCAACTAAAGGAATCAAACAACTTTTTAAACATAGATACTCATAACTTGATAAAATCTTCATGTGAACCTCTGAAATATCTGGTGGGTAAACTAGACATGATTGAAAAAAAAACCATTAATCTATGACTTCTCATCCTCAATATACTGAGCTAGACATCATATTGAACTTCACTACATCACGGACAACCTCTGTAATTGAATTCTCTTTGAATATTTTGGATGCCCTTGCATTAGACTCTTGGGGTTGTTTAAAAAGTGATCCTCTTCACTTTGGGCTAAGCTATGTCAAAATAAATGTTGTCTCCTTGAATTGGTTTGGCAATATGTTCATAGGTACTTGCAACTGCCTCATGGTTGGCTGTCTATTCAAGTCCACCCTGTAAAACTACCTCAAGTATAATTTGGATTTGGCTATCTACTTGCAAGCCTTGCACTACCTCAATGGTCGACGGTCTGAGAAAGCCTTCCTTGAAATTTTCCTCAAGTTCAATGTCTACTTCAATCAATTATTAGTTAATAGGTACCTGCAATTGCCTCAAGGTGGGTGGTCTTTTCAAGTCCACCCTACAAAACTACCTCAAATATAATTTGGATTCAATGATCTACTTGCAAGCCTTGCACTGCTTCAATGGTTGGTGGTCTGAGCAAGCCTTCTGCACAAGTTTCCTCAAGATCAATGTCTACTTCAATCAATTAAAATTTAGTAGGTACTTGCAACTGCCTAAAATTTGGCAGTCTGTTCAAGTCCACCTTGCAAAACTACCTCAAGTGTAACTTTGATTTGGTGATCTACTTGTAAGCCCTGCACTACCTCATTGTTCAGAAATCTAAGCAAGACCACCCAACAATTTTCCTCAAGTTATTCATTGTCTTCTTCGATAAAAAGGTTAACACATACTTGCATCCTCCAGAACAATCATATCACTTCCTTGATCCATTAATTCCATTTCTAAATTTCTTCTGTAAAACTTTCTAATCTCTACATTTCCTTTGCACACCTCAAAATTTTATATACTATCCTATAATATTCTGTATAAACTTTCTCCTCCTATCACTTCCTCTTTCTTGGCAATTCAGTCTCCTCTTTCCGGTTATGCCTTACACTAGTTCACTGCATTCACAAACCTCCTTAATATTTTTGTTGCTTCTTTTGGTTCCACTATCAAATCTGATTTCTCCAAAGGTTCCCCTTCCTTTGGATAAATTAATTCTATATAAATAATCTATTCTTCATCTACACAAACTATCTCTACATCCTTTATTGTTGCTCTTTGATTGGCTTCTATGGTATTAGGTTCTTGATGATATTTAGTGCTTCATTCTTTCTTCCTCCAAACTTGAAAATAGGTTCCTTCTCTATCAAATCCTCTTTAACTCCTCTGGTACCCTTGATTTTGATAAGTATTATGACTCTTGTCACCTCTCCCTCTATAGTTTGAATTACTATCCTTGTTTTGATCTGCATAAGGTCTTCTTTCTTTGAATCTTGATCCTTGCTTTCCCTCACCACATGAATGCTTCAATCGGTAAAAGTTTTGAAATTATGAGCAACATACTTCCATCGTGATCCATCAATCCATCCATAATTCATCTATATACAATTTGTTCAAGGCTTTCTCCCTCTCATTTTATCCCAACACATCTTCTTAGAATGATTCCTTAATCCACAAAACTTACAAGGATATAGATCACAACACAATCACTTTTCATGTCCATGCATTTTACAATGTGCACAATGCATAATTTTCCTTTCTTGATCCAAATTTTTTGAACTTGTAACAACATCCTTACCTCTATCATATCTAAGGCCTTCACTTCTTTCTCTCCTTACCGGAATTATAGGTTCTGTCATTCCTTGTTAATTTTTTCCCAATAATTTTTCTTCATATCCCATTCTCTACATGATTTTGAGACCATTACCATCTCCAGCAATTACAGGCTTTATCTTACTTCCATCTTCAATCCCATTTTCTAGAGAAGTTTCTACAACATCACACAAATCAGCAGTATCACAAGAAACATTACACACTTCAGGTTTAGGTCTCAATCTTTCATTCTCCTTCTCCAACCAATTATCTTGTTCCTTCAAGTCAGATATTTCCTTCTTCTATAAACGGTTCTCCTTGTTCATCTCTTTCAAATTTTCCTCCAAATCTCTGCTCTTCTTATCCAACTCCATAAACAACATGAATACTTCTTCAAACTTATCCAGCTCTGATTCCAGTTCTTCATTTCTACTTCTTTCAATTTCTAGTTCTTCTTCAAGAGCATCACACTTGTCTTTTCCTAGTTCTTTCATCCTCTCCATCAATTCTAAATTACACTTCCTATGTTCACACAATTCTTCCTCCAATGTATCCCTTACACATATCAGGTTCTCCTTTTCCTTCTTTTTTATTTTCCCAATCTTCCCCATTTTTTAATAGACTCACAACCAACTCTTAAACTTGCTCTACAACCTGCTCTAAAATAGATTTGTAACCAACTCAAGATTTATATCCCACTCTGATAAATTCTACAACCAACTTCGATACCATTTGATGCAAACCAAGGTAGGAGGGTCCGGTGAGGGACTGTCCCACCTCACAACTTAAGCAACTAACACTTAGATCTTATAGATATGCAATGGAAGCCAAAAGTTAATTAAAATAAAGATGATAGATATGCAAGAAAACATGACACAAGATTTATCCTGGGAAAACCCTTAAAGGGAAAAACCCAACCTTCAAAGTTCACTCCACATTATACTTGATCTCAAAACACATTACATATGCCACTCAGGCTTTATAGATGCTAGGCCGCAACCCAGGAATTACAAACAATTCATACAATGACAATCTTCCATCGATTTTCTCTTTTGCTCCACAATCTCTCCGCTCTGTTGATCTTACCGAGTCAGCTCATCTCATCACCATGCTTCATGACTAATTTTCTTCACACTTTATCTCTGCCTTCAAAGATTAGAATAGTATTTTCACAGACAACTCAAACATCTCACACATATGCCTTCCTGCCTCCTTTTCATTTCCCATCTCAAAACAATTGGTCTTATATATCTGTATCTAAGGATAACATCAAGTACAAGTCGGCCCAAGAAAATATAAAAGGTATACAAACAGTCGGCCCAAATCCATAAGCAATTATCAATTTGAATCAACTAAGGTCAACCCAAACATAATAGGGACCCAAAACAACATACCTCGAAGACTAAACATCTTAAAAAATTAGTCTCATAGATCCACAACACGCTACAATCACCCTATTGGCCAAGAATAGGAAAATATGAACTAGAAGAAAATCACTAGTCATGAGCACAAAAATCAATGCAAACCAGCAAAACTAATAGATCTCAATCTAGAAACATCCATGAATCACCACTGAATATCGACAGCAACTCATATTATTATAATCACATCATCTTCCTTCAGGAACACCAAATAAAGAAACTGAACAACTTTCTGAACACAGATACTCATAACTTAATCAAATTCTCATGCAAATCTCTAAAAATTATGGTGGATAAACTAGACATGCTTGAAAAAAACCCCTTTAATCCACAACTTCTCATCCTCAATATACTGAGCTAGCCATCATACTAAACTTCACTACATCACATACAACCTTTGTAACTGAATGTTCTTTGAATCTTCTGGATGCCCCTACATCAAAAACATTAGTCTAGAAGAAGGATAGATCCATAGACCCATCAGACTGATTCATATCCATATGCATCTAGTTCAATAAAGGAGGGGAAATTACCCTTAAATTATCCCAAAGATACTCAAAATTATCTTTAAGAAGAGCCTTCATAAATATATCAACAATTTGATCCTTCATAAGTACATAATCAAGATTTACTTCATTCTCCACAACCTTATCTCTCAAGAATATTTATCTGATAGATATATTCTTTTTCCTTTAGTGCACCACTAGATTATTTAGAATTGTTGCAAGAATGGAAGGAATGGAGTTGTTTTCATTGATGTCAACTAGTCAATTAGTTATCAACTGGTTATTGTTGACTACATATGTTGAGGATATTGAGAAAATTGTATTGAAGAAAGGTTGTAGGTGCTCAATGGTTTCTCCAATTTTTTCTCCTATATTTGTGTGGTTCAAATATGTTGATAGTGATTGTTGGAATTTTCTATATCCAGATTTTTGGCTATTGATTCATTGTTCAGTATGAGTTATGTTCACCAGTTGTTAACTGTGGTTCTCTGAGGTTCTGGTTGATGTCCGAGAGAAATGTTTTTGGTCCATATTCCTCTTTGTTAAATTATTTTGAATTTTGGATCGAGAGTTATGTTGATATGATCACAACAAAGCTAATAGTGGTATCTAGAAGGTTTGTGCTTAATTGTTCTAGTTGGTTTACACGGGTTTGGCTGACCTTGTGTTGAAAACTATCTTCAGAGTTAATAAGTCATGTCAGATCTATTTAGGTCCTCATGAAATGTGTGTTTGGGTTGCCCTCATTCTCATTCCACCCTAGGATGTTTTGGTGCTAACCTAATTTGAATTTAATTTTGGATGGCCAAATTTGGATATGTTTCAAAGTTGAAAATGGTATAAATACATGATGAGCTAGTGGTGAAGGACACACAAGAGCAAAGAAGAGAGATAAGTGAAAAGAAAAAGAGCAGATTGATGCAATATTGATGATATTTAATGAGTGTGTGTGATGTGAGTGTGGCAGATCAGTGTGAAGCCTAATTGTTAAGTTTCCAAATACAGTGAGAAGAATGTGTACTCTATCATTCATGCATATCTACGAGCGATTATTGTGGATTTATCTATTTCATTGAGATTTGTATCTCCTTGTAACATATCTCTTTTATTTTCCTTGTATCTTTGTGGCAATGAACCCTTCTGGTTGTTAGCCTTATTGCATAGTGAGTCTTGTTCTTAACAGTGAGTCCATGTTTCTCAAGCAGTGAGCATCTTTTAATTGGTTTTGATATTCTCTATAGTGTGATTTAATCCTCATCATGGTTTTTCCCTCATTGGGTTTTCCATGTAAATCTGGTGTTGTTGTGCTAGTGTGATGGTTTTTAGTTTATGCACTTGCACTTAATGTTTAATAATTTAAGAAGTATTAAGGATTAATTTTGGTAATTGAATTAAAGGTTTAATTATATGACAATTGGTTTACCCCTCTCTCAGTTTCCCTATTCAAAAATTGGTATCAGAGCTTGGTTCCTTGGTGAAGAGATTAACCACTTGAGGAAGGTCTAGGATGGCTAGAAAAATGGTATCTTATTATTCGAGGTTCGATGGAACTAATTATGATATCTGAAAAATATTGATAGAAGAATATTTGGAATATTGTGGATATGATGTGGATAAATCTTAAAATAATCCTTACACTCATCCTACTAATGGTCTGAGCACGACTGATGAGATCAAAGCACATGAAGTGAACAACAAGGTGAAGTACATTTTGAAGAACAGTCTAGTACATTTTGAGTTAATTAAGGTTCAAAATCTAAAGACTACTAAGGAAGTCTGGGATGCTTTGGAAAGGGCATATGAAGGTGATGAAAGAGTCAAAGAGGGAAAGCTGTAGAATTTGGAATGTGAGGAGTTGGTGCTTTTTTAGATGGAACTAGGATTGTAAAAATGATTCTTAGAACTCTCTTTGTTGCTTATAATGAGAAGGTGTGTGCTATTGAATAGAGTATAGATTATAATACCCCCACTAAAGATCTGTTACTGGTATTTCTAACATCTTATTAGATGAGGAAGCTGAATCTAAGGAATGGATGCAGATCAGAAACTGCTTTTAAGGATACAAAAGTTGAAGATTTGGATGAATTTAATATTGACGAAATAGAAGCTAACTATGTAAGAAGGATGAGGAAATTCTTTGGCAAGTATAAATTTAAGTTTCCCTTTAAATTCTTTAGTTGTGGAGAAATAGGTCATTATGTTGCAAAGTGTCTGGAAAGAGCTAAGAGGAATAAATAAAGATATGAGAAAAAAAAGAAAGGAGTTAAAATTAATGAAGTTGATTATGTGAATCAGAATGCTAGTATATCTGATGAGGATTCCAATTATGAGGAACCTGATGAAAATTAATGGTTGTTCTTGGTGATTAAGGATGAACCTACTTATGCTAATTATGAAAAATAGGTGAAGGAAATCCCTCTGGAGAAAGAGAAAAATGAAGGTACTATTATCTATGCACTACATTCTAAATAAGAAAAGAACTATTGGGTTGTTGACAGTGGTTGTTCACATCACATGACTGGTGATAAAAGTAAGTTCTTTAAACTTGAAAATTTTTATGGGGGATTTTTTATGTTTGGAGATGATACTGGTGCTAAAATTTGTGGGATATGTTCAATAAGTTTTGATGGAAAGAATAATACTAATGATGTCTACTATGTTAAGGGTTTAAAGCATAATATTTTGAGTGTTGGATAGATGTCCAGTAAGGGATATGATCTTATTTTTAAGGATGCAAGGTGTGAGATCCAGAAAGGATCCAAAAAATTGATTGTTTTTGGAAAGAAATATGAAGGAAATATCTACCAACTTAAGGGTGTTGATGGATGATGCTTTATGACTTGGATTAATGATAATTGGTTATGGCATCAAAGAATGTGTCGCATGGATTTTGATAACTTGGTGAAGATTAATGTTGTTAAGGCCATGAGATATTTACCAAGGATTACAAATCCTGTTAATGCTATTAGCAAAAATTGTCAGTTTGGAAAGAAAGCAAGAAGTCATTACAAATCAAAGGAACAATCTACTACTAGACTACAGGATTTAATTCATACAAATATCTATGGTCCTACAAGAGTAAGAAGTCTAAAAGGTGAAATTTACTTTATGATTTTTATTGATGATTATTCTATATATGCATGGGTTGCATTTCTTAGAGAGAAAGTAGATGCATTAGATAGATTGAAGACATTTAAAGCTATGGATGAAAATAAAGCAAATTTGAGGATAAAATACCGAAGTTCTGACAATGGTGGATAATTCACCTCCCATGAGTTTAATATGTTTTGTGAAGTGCATGGAATAAAGAGACAGTTATATGCTCTAAGAACCCCTCAGTAGAATGGAGCTGTAGAAAGAAAAAAAATAATAGTTCAAGAGTTCACTAGATCAATCATTACTAAGGCTAGTTTACTAGAAGTTTACAAGAGAGAAACTATTCATATTGTTGTTTATCTATTCAATCATGTTCAATGGTGCAGGAGCACCAACACCTTGTGATGAAATCAATTTATTTTGAAGGTGGTAACATGATATGTTGTTGTAATATCTCGAAGGAGAGGTTGTTGAATAAGTTTGGAATGAGTTTCTAATAAGAAGTTTGTTGTTTTTTGTATTTTTCATTAATAAATTGTTGATCCCATGTATTGTATGACCTGTACATGTTGTTCCACACTCCAATCCTATAATGGATGGAAATATAATGGAATAAGATTCATTTTGGCATTGGAATGGTGTGATTTCATTGAGAATTGAGTGAGATATCCCCATTTTACTACCAGGTGGTCTCAAATCCCATGTTTTCCCTGTTTTCCTGAACTTTGTAGGATTGGTACGGATCCGTAGAGTAGATTTTGGCTCTAAAATAATTGTGAATGTGCAGATATATGATTTATATTTTAAATTAATTTGATTTGAGGGTTTGAACGTTCATATTGAGGGAGAAATCATTGTTTTTCTGAAACTGCCTGTTTACCTTGTTTTTGGGGTTTTGAGAGGAGTCAAAATGCCATTCTAAGCCTTCCACCCACTGTGAAGACCTGTAACTCGGTGGATAGGCTTAGATAGGCATAATAAACATGTTAATACTTTCATTTTTATAGGGAAGATGACTATCCTGACTTTGGGGTGTTAGTAGGGTGGAAACCATTGGAAGAATGTGTGATTTGGTGAGGACAACTTGTTAAATGGTGAAAATGGTGAATTGTGGAGATTTCAATGAATTTGTCTTAAATATTGTTTTCAATTGATTCAATTGTCATTGTGTGAATGTTGAGAGTATTTGTAGGGCCTTGGTGAAGGTTTTTTTCTATTTTGCAAGATTAAAGGGTTGAAAAACCTTGAGGGTGAGTTGATGTCTAATAAAATGATTGCATAACGAAGAGAAGTTCTTTGGTGTAGAGTTGAATTTTCCATTGTTGTGAGTGATCTTCACTAAAAACACTTCATATGAGCTATGACATGGGTAATTCCTAGTATTAAGTATTTCAAGGTATTTGGAAGTAAATTTTATATCAGAAGAGATGAAGAAACCTTAGAAAAGATTGATGCAAGAAGTGATGAAGGAATTTTTATTGGATATTCTACTAAAAGAAAAGCATACAGATGTTTTGTAACACTCTATTTTTCTCTTATGTTAGATTAAGATGCTTTATTATTTGATCATTTCTTATAGAGTGGTATGAACTATGTGTGTTATGAGATGCACTTTCCATTATGTTATACTTGACATGTTTTGATTAAGAATAATTTTTGGTTTATTATGACATAAGTATTGCTTATGAGTTGTGTTAATGATGGAAGTGTTAGTTTACTAATATTGTATTGGTGAAGGGGACAAGATTGCATCACTCGGTTGTGAGCGCCCTACGATTCTGTGATTTCCTCTTCATGGTGTGTTTTATAATGATTTTATATGCATGTTCTATTGATGCCTTGGATACAGGTTTGTAGGTACATGACATCAACTCCACCTGGCTTCACATGTTTGAGCGTGTCGACCCAACAGTATGATGATTGGGAGATAGTAGCTAGGTTACCTGTGTCAAGTCTCCACCCTAGCCTTAGTGGGTCGTCAGTCGAGTCGGTTGTGTCTTTGGGTGCTTATTTTAATATTATTTTAATTATGAAGGGCTTTGGAATATGGAAATAAATACTTAGATTTATTGCTTTAAATAATATTGATATTTATTTAAATTACAATTAGAAATTGTAGTTAGAAGTTTTTATTTAAATTAATTAATTAAATTTGATTTATTTAAGTTGATTAATTAAATTTGATTTATTTAACAAATTAAATTTAATCCAATGGGTTGAATTTATTTATTAAATAATGAAAATTAATTAATTAAATATGTTGTTGAGAAAATTAAAAGCAAAGGGGAAGTTTAATTTAATTTTAATGTTAAATTTCAATTAGTGTTATTTAATTTCAATTTGGAATTAAATTGTAATTAGAAATTATTTTAACATGCAAAAAGGATTTGAGAAAATATTTGTGTTTGTTGAAAAGATATTTTGAATATGACATGTGGGTATGTGCAAGATCATCATGGAAAAAATAGGCCCTTAAGTGGTAATAAAAAGATAGAAAATCAGAGTTAGACAACTTGACATAAAATTTTGAATAAGTTATCTATATTATTTCAAAAAAATGTAAAAATAGAATCTGTAGAAATTGTAATTTAGTTTCTAAACTACTAGACCTTTATTTAAAACAAAAAAATCTATTTGGTGAAAATTTGAAATTTCAATGCAGTAGTATTTAAATTTAAGGGTAAAAATAAGAAGTAGGTGTTTGTCTAACCACCCTAACCACAATAAAATGATAATATTTTTTTATAATATTTTAGATATAAGTAGAGGACTCATGTCTCGATGTGATTCATATTTTTTATAATTGTTTCCCAAGTAAATAATTAATTATGAATTTTTTATTACAACTTTTAAAAAATATAAAAGCTCGTCTGTCTAACCACCTTAACTTGGTCAAAAATTTATGAAATTCAATTTTTTTTTAGTCCTATAGTATCTGAAGCATAGAATGTGACACATGTTTCAGATTCAAAAAATGTGATACCATTTGAAAGTTATAGTTGTTTTTCAATCAACCTATCAATCAGGACTTTATTTGTAATTCTAATAGAAAATGAATAATAATTATTTATTATATTCAAAGTAAAGCATGATTTATATTGGTGGAAATCTGAGAATCTCCTCTAAAAATCCTTTTCGTTTCATCAATTTTGCATTAAAAAAAAGTCGTCAGCCACATGGGCCATCATATGGCTTACATATTGTCACTTTTTGGCCCATCATGATCCTGCACATACCCATGTGTGTGAGAAGAATTAATTATTATTTTTTTTGGTTGAGAAATTATTTGGAGGGAATTTAATTGAAAAATAAAAGAAATTTTCTCATGGGAGACTTTTGGAGAGGAAAGATATTATTTTTGGAGAGAGGTTTTTGCTGAAAATTTGGAAAAACAAAGGGGATTCTCAAGAATTTTGGGGGTTTTCTATATTGTTAAATCTTCCTAGAAGTGGTGATTTTGGGAAAGCTTTGGAATTGATCTCTGAAGGGGAGTCTCTGCTCCAATCTTCATCTTCTTCAAGCTTTAGGAAAACAGGTTCCTTCAAGTTTTATTTTATTTATTTAATTGTTTGAGAAAGATTGTTTGTACAAAAGTTAAATTCTGTAGAAGCTTTGTTTAAAATGTTAATTGAGATTGAAAGATTGTCTGCAAGAAGTTTTTTGTGTTTTGATTGTAGAATCTTTAAATTGATTTCAAAAAATTGTAAGGTTTCCTTATTGTTGAATTGCTATGGAAAAACTCAAAGGGAAACAATTTGTGATTTCAGAACTTATTTTAGTTTTGAAAGCCTCTGTGTAAATTTAGAGGAAAATTTTTTTTGTAATCTTCTAGGATTTGATTAAATTTGTCTATAGAAGTTTTATTAAAATTTATTATGAGGAAGTCATTGCAACTTTTCTTTTACAAGATTGAAATTGAAACCCTTTCATGAATTTGGAAAAATGATTATGGTAATTGTGAAAATTTCTCTGAGGAAAAAAAAATTGGTTGCCCAATTAAAATTTTCCTATAGATGGCTTTCTTCAGAAATTTCCTCCCCAATTTAATGTATTATTGAAACTCAATAAATATATATAATATATATGTGAATATATATTTGTCTTATTTATATATATATTCCCACATATATATAATATATGTATATATTTATTCATTTATAAAATGATTATTTAAAAAAAAATCCAATTTTATCGTCGTATGTGACTTGGAAATACAGAGGATTCAGTTTTATTTTTCGTGGGGTTTTGGTTTGTTAAAACCGAAATTGTTTTATTGTATATGTTGGGGGAGGCGGGTGAAATACCACCACCACACCCCCCCAAGGGAGGTGGACGGTGGTATTTCCACCGCCCTCCCCATGCATGGGCGTTGTGGACTTACCACAGTCCACCCCCATTACTGTGGGGTGCAGTTGTGGTAAGCCAGCCGACCCCTCTCCTTATACTTTATACACTATTTTTAACCTACGTTTATTTAATGAAGTTTAATCCGCTTTACCCTAAATTCATTTTCACATTGCGGTTTTTGTGTGTTATTATTTATAATATATATTATTATAAATAGTATAAAAATATATATATGTATTTAATGTATATATTATATGTATATATATTTTACGTATATATTTTCTTCAAATGTATTTTAAAAGAAAAGGTTGCATGCATATTTATTCAATATAGAGGAAATAAGTATACTTGAGCTATAAATATTTTCATGGAATTGAAGATTAGATAATTAGTTTGATTACTTTTGTTAAATAGGTGCACGAGCATGTCCAAGTTGAGTTAATTCTAAAATGAAGAATTTTTGTAGTGAGGAAATTATTTTCGTTTAAATGGGCATTGAATTAGTTGCATGTAAATGCATGTATTAGGTGAAATTAAAATAATGTGTTTTTTGAAAAAGAGAAAATTATAATTTATTTAAATGATGTAATCTATTTGGGGAAATGGATATTTTATTAATTTGAAATTGAGGGAATTGGAATAATACATGAAATGGTGTTCTTATAGTTGTTTAAGTTAAATTGAGATATTTGAAGTGTTGGTTAGTTAATTGGTTGAATTTTCTCCTTCGTCTTTATAAGGATTCTTATTAATTTAGAGAAAATTATGTAACTTGTCTTATTATTCCTTCTTATTACTGAATGTGAATGGATTTAGCAAATCCAAATCTTAGATTTAATTTTCGTGTTGATTGCTTATGTGGTTCGTCTAATTGCAATTAGAGGGAATGAATATTTAATTAAGTGTATTGTGGGAATAGGTATTTGAAATATATATACAATGTGGTAGTAGGAACAAAGGTTTTATTATTATAAATTGAGGAAATAGAGGAAATGGCTAGTGTGATGTTTATCACTGCTTGGAAGAGCCTTTTTAATTAATTAGTTAAATGGGGATAATTGTGTGGTGTGAATTTTTATAAGTCATTTCGTTGACTGTATGCAAGGTTGTGATAAACTAGAATACTGTAAACATTAAACTATTATGCTTGTATGATGTGTTTGAGATATCTTATGTGGTATTTATGGATTATTGAAAAGAGGTATTACATAAGGTATTTTAAGTCCTCCTAATGGGGAATGTTAACTTTGAGAGTTGTTATTTCATGGTCTTTTCTTTTGTAGTTCTCTATGGTAGTATGGTTTGTTGTTTTCAGTGAGTCACCCAGTTTCTACGAACGGGGAATGGTTTGTTCTTCTTTGAATGGATTGTTAGATATTTTGTACCACCTTAGTTTGGAATGGTGATGTATCATATGATAACCATAGGAGGGTGAAGCTCAATGGGGGCCGAGATCTGGAATGATCTGATGGGTAATTCATGTATCTTGAGTGTCTTTCTCCTAGGTTAGTAGTATGTTTAGGATACTGGTGATTTGAGTTAGTATTGTTCTTGTGGTGGTTTTTGTTTACTGTTGAGTCAGCCTATGAATAGAGGCTATAGGGATTGTCCTTGTATCCGTGTTACTGTCTCCTAGCATGGGGGGTGGGCCTTCAGGTACCACTTGGTTGGGAGGAATGTGTGCCCTACGTCATTGCGTTCCCCTTTTGATTTGTAGATTGCATTGTGAGGTTTTTCAGTGGAGAGCTCGCAGTGGTTTCATTATTTAGTTTAAGCTTTCTAGTTACTTTAGAATAGCTCTTGTAATTATTATTCCCCTCACTTGTTTTCGAGGAGGAATCTTGTAATTGTAATAGTTAGGTTTGATCTACCTCATTCCAGGAATGAGTATTGTAATCTACTTTGAGTTAATGTAATCTGGAACCTATTATATGTTATCCTAGTGTTAGAATATTTAATGCTTTATGGGTATGCAAAATTAAATGTATGGTTAATATTTTAATAAATGATTTATGTGCAAGTAGAGTGTATGTATTTTTATTGATGTAATATTGCCATGTTACCTTAGAGGTTGTTACAAAGTATTGTGCATCTCCTTTGATAATAATGCACTTTTAAGAAAAAAAAATTGTATGCTTTCGCGTTGTGTTGCAACTTCCTTTAGGGTCTCGTGGCGGGGCATTACATGTTTCAATAAAATACCAAGAAATATTGTAGAGAGTAATAATGTCAAGGTTGATCAAACAATGAAGACTTTAACTGATATTGATGGATATATATTTGATAAACCTGATTGTGTAAGAATAGAAGAGATTGTAGAAGAATAGGAAAAGGAGAAGCAAGAAAAGTTGGATGAACAAAATGAAAGAGAACAAGAAGCTTTGGTGGTGTCCCCTAAGACACCTAGGTATGTATAGAATAATCATTCAAAAAATTAGATCATTAGAGATAAAACAAAAGGAGTATTGACTAGAAGTAGAGTTGTTGTTGAAGTAAACATGTGTTTACTTTCTTAGATTGAACCGAAATTGTAAGTGAAGCATGTAAAGATGAGCATTGGATGGAAGCTATGAAAGAAGAGATTATGTAGATTGAGAAGAATCAAACTTGGGAACTAGTCCCAAGAGTAGTAGATAAAAACATTATTGGATCAAAGTGGGTGTTCAGAATTAAGTCGAATGAGAATGGAGAATTGGTTTGAAAAAAAGCAAGGCTTGTGTGAAAAGGTTACTCACAAGTAGAGGGAATAGATTTTTAGGATACCTTTTCTGTAGTAGCAAGAATGGAACATATAAGTATTTTCTTAGTATTTTATACTCATAAAGATTTCAAGGTCTATCAAATGGATGTCAAATCAACATTTTTGAATGGTGAGCTAGAAGGAGTCTACATGGAACAACCGCAAGTATTTTAGTTGTCAGATCAATCAGATATGGTGTGTAGATTAAATAAATACTTATATTGATTAAAGAAACCTCTTGGAGCTTTGTATTTGAGATTAGATAGGTATTTGATTCGGTAAGGTTTCAACAAAGGTACGACATATTGTAATCTTTATTTTAAAATTAAAAATGACAAAATATTGATTTTGGTTGTATATGTTGTCGAAAATTATTTTTGGAGGAAATGAAATTGTGCAAGATGTTTATGGAAGAGAGGAAGAAATAATTTGAAATGTCTATGTTTGGAGAGATGAATTTCTTTCTTGGGCTATAGATCAATCAAACTGTGAAAGAGATGTTGAAGAATTTTTTGATGGATGCTTCCAAACCGGTATGTACTTTGTTGGCAAGAGACACTACGTGTATCATTTTTTTTTTCATTGATGGAAACCATAATTGATGATCAGATCCACACACTATCATTTTCCCATACCAACAGGAAGATTGAATATTTTCAAGGAAGAATAGAGTATCTAGTAGCACAGTGTTTATCAATTTGTAAGATGATTTCAAGTTATTATTTGTATTGCACATCTTAAGGAATATTTTTGGTATACTATCTTTTTTTCTACTAAACTACAATGGCTCGTATCATTCCGTGTGGAAGTTAGAAGATTATTGACTTGTTCTCAATTTATCTTGTATTAAAGTCAGCCTCATGAATTTACATATTCGTGGATGTATAAGAACTAATTAGTTAATTACTTATATTTTTTTATATCTTTTTTTGGGTCCTACCCAAGTTGTGTCCAACCATTAAGGGTACACATTGCATATTCCTCATAATGTGAGTTGATAGTTGTAATTTTCTTATGTTCTATTGATTCTGACAAAGTGTAAAAAAATCCGATGTTGTGGATATATATACATGATTGTCTGTATCATTTTGTATGATGTATGAGTTGAGTTAATATCCAAATTGTGTGTAAGAGTAGAGCATAGGAGCGATAAAGTGCATTTTCACTTACAAATAGAATATATGTGTTGTGTATATGAACAAAGCAGAGAAAAAATACATAATCAGTCTGTAAGGTAGTAGATCTATTATTGTGCTTAATCCAAATTTTTAATTAGGCATTTTAGATGCTATCATCTCAGTTCAATCTTCATTTGATTTTAATCTAAAATCTTCGGCAACAAACCCTCTTTACTTTGAGAAGTGAGCTCTAAGTAGTGCGCCTAAATGCAAGTGCATTCCCCTTTTGTAATCTTCATTTTTTAGTATACTCAGAATCATGATTATGGATTGGCCATCCACTATTTAACAAGGTTTCCACGTAAAAATATTGGTGTTATGGTGTTGTTTTTATTTTCATGTTTATGCACTATGGATGAATTTCATTAATTCTTGCATGATAGAGGCTAATAAAGTTGATTTGTACACAACACTGATTCACCCCGCCCCCCCCCCATGCCCTCTTAGTATATCTTGTTTCCAAAAATTGGTATTGGAGCTAGTTCCTCAGAAGAAGAAGTTTAACAACTTGGGGAGATCTTGGAAAGTTTTTCAATGGATTCAATCAATATTGAACAATAGCTCATGGTGGCCCTAGATGACCTTGATCAGTCAAAGGTTGATGTCTAAAAACTATAAGCAAATCTCAATGATGCAGAAAAATCATTAAGTCTCTGAAAGACAAAATCAACAAGTCAAGAGAGAAGAGAAAAGAAATTTGTGATCAGATTCAATAGAAAGATAGTAAGAGCACTGAGGATGAACAAACTAGTAAAACCCTGAAAGAAAATCCAAAAGAATGTGAAAAGCTTAACCAAGAAAATGCAATCCTAAAGCATGACATGGAATCCATCATGATAAAGATGACCAAGGAGATTGAAGATAAACATAAAAATGAAGAGATCCTAGCACAGTCCTTGAAAGAAAAATCTGAAGTATGTAGCCAATTGGATGATGAATTAGAAGTATCTAGAAACAGTGAAGAAGCACTTGAAATAAAGTTGGATGATCTCAGAAAAAAATTTTCTACTAAAAATGAGTACAAGGAAAAGCTAAAAGCTAGCTTTACCATGCTTGATGTACTGATTTATAATCAGAGGACTCATGGGGACAAAATATGTCTTGGATATGAGGAAGGAGAAAGTTCAAAATCTAGAAAAAATAATTCAAGAAAAAGGTGATTCAAGTAAGGAGAACAAATGAACAGATTTGGAAGGTATCTGGTAAGAAAACCTAATGCTCGAAGATTTAATGGACATTATTTCAACTACAATAAATTTAGACATATAGTTTCTCAATGTCGAAGTAGAATGAATCAAAGTGGTCCATCATTCTTAGGTCAGTGTTTTAAGTTTCACAAGATTGGTCATAAGTCAAATGAATGCAAAATTATGATGGATCAATTTTATAAAAACATTAGATGCTACACATGCAATAGACTTGGCCATATAGCTAACTAGTGCAGATCAAGAGGAAATCAATGGAGCAATTGGTCTAGAAAGAGAAATGTTGTATGCTATAACTGCAAAAAATTTGGTCATATTGCAACATATTGTTGGAACATAAAAGGTCTGGTAAATCAAAAGACAAATATGAAGAAGGATATCAAAGGGAAAGTGAAAATCACTGCAGATGTGGTCAGGCAAAAAATGTAGAAAAAAATAGGTAAAGAAAGAAGCCTCTACTAAAGAAAGTGTGCTAGCACCAGAACATGCTTCTGATAATTCCTTTGAGAATTAGTCTTAGGTCTTTGGCCTAGGGGGGTCAGTCAAGAAAATAATTGAAACCCCTAACTGGTAAGTGACACCAGATGTGGATGCATTCAGTAGATGCATAATCGATCAAAAAATGTTGTTGAACTCTTTGGAGGAAATGGTATATCGAATTGGAGGTCCATAGATGGTTTATCCATCATGGTGTACTAATATAGTGTAACTGGATGTATTAGGGTTAAATAATTTATTGTGATGAGAGAGTTAGGTGTGTAAACGATAAAAATTCATTTTCACGCTTCATTTTTCACCTTGAATTTGGAAGAGAAGAATTTTGGAGAGCTCATAGGTGAACATTGGCGATTTGAGGCGAGATTCAAGCTTCGAGAGTGTTTGAAAATTCAAACTATGATCCGACAAAAAAAATATTTTTTAGAAAACTTTGCAAAGATTGTGATTTGGGAAAATGAATACTCCTCTGGTAGTCAAAGTTAAGGATCAACCTTGACCTAAATTTAAGTGGAATCCTTATAAATCCCTTGATACTAATCCTCTAGGAGCTTTTTCATCTGTTTTGCATGGAATTTTACATACAGAGAACATTAGGGTTTAATTTCATTCAAATATTGAAGAGGTAAGAAGCTCCCAACTTATGAATTTGTATGATCATCATATTATTTGTGAATACTTCTATGTAAATCTGAAACACAAAATCTTGAAATTAAAGAGATTCACTCAGATGGTTAAATTTCCCTTGTTTCTAGAATCGAAATGGGGTTGTTATGTCTTGAGTCGAGTACATGATGAGTTTATGTGGCTTAATATTCAATTCAAAATTACTAGGGAAGCCATTAGTGCAATAATTGGTTTGAATTCTTCTTGTGGATTACCTATTCTCAAGTTTGTGGAAAACCAAATAGTCATTGATGCCATAGGATCAACATATGATAGAAGAGTAATGGCCATTGACAAAATTATTCATGTAGATGTGAAATTTGCATCCATGGTCATTGGATACAAAATTTACCACTCTAGCTGCAAAAATTCAGTGTCTAGCACAACAACTTATGTCGCTTACCAAATTGTAAAGGAAAATGTAGACTATAACCTTTGTGAATTGTTGAGAATTTAGTTAGTGTAAAATATGGAAAAGATAAAGAAAGACAAGAAAAAATATTTTAAATATGGTACCCTGCTTTTGTGTTTGTTTCGTTACTTCATAGGTGAGGTTCCAAGAATTGGAAAAGTTTAATGAAAAAAGATAAATCGGTAGCTGAACAAATCAAAGATCTATTATATTATTCTAGAGACATGAAAACAAGAAATGTGGATATGTGGGGATACTTAAAAAAAAATCAGTTTATGATGGAATCAAGGTAGAGGATTCCTACCTCTATTGTAGATAAATACAAGGACTCTATTTGCCTCATGGTGAGTATTGATCAATGTATGATGGAGGTCATTGATCCCAAGACAATCTAGATCATTCCCATGGGATATGAAGTTGATGGGAAATTTATGGATATGTACACTCAACACATACTAAGTAAACCAATGGATCCAATAGAGGAAATATTCAGAACTTATGCAAAGAAAGAAAAGCAGGTGCATAGTGAGCTGAGAAATATCGTGACTACTAAAAGAGTAAGAAAAGAAGTTGAAATTCTTGTAGAGAATATGGGAGTATCAACAAAATTGCTAAGAGAAGCCAAGTAGAAAAGTGTTGAAGATGAAGCAGCAAGGAAAGTTGCTAAGGAGGCAACAAAATTACAATTAGCTAGTTTGACAACACCATTTGGAAAAACTAGAACCACTAGAAGCTTTGTATCTCACTCTTCCCCTGCAGCAAAGACTACCCCTATAAGAATTGAGCCTAAGGGATCTAGAAAGGAAGGGAAGAAAAAGAGAAAGAGAGTATATATGGTTGTTTCTGATGATGAAAAATCAGAGTCTAATGAAGAAGTAAAAGAGATTAGGCATCAAGGCACCAAAGAAACCATAGTCACAAAAGGAAATCCTTCTAGTGAAGGTGACTGAGAAAAGAATAAAGAAAAGACTAACAAACTAGGTATGTCAGTACAAGAAATTGAAAAATCCTTGGTTAAGGATGGAAATCTAAAACCACTTTGCAAATGGTATGAATCTTTTGATGCATCTGACAAAAGAATTCTTGAAGAAGCAACAATAAATCATATACATTTTTTTAATAAAGTTTTGATTGAGATTATGGATAGTTTTCCAAAGAGTTTGTATGACATTCTGGAATCAAGAAGGTTGAGTGCTAGAACTGAAGAGGAACAAATGAGAGAGAGGATTATTTTTTAACTATGTCCAACAATGTTTGTGGATGAAATGAAGATACCTTTGAACAAGGCCCAAAAGAAATTCAAAAGAAAAACAAGGGTTAATAAGCTTATGATTGGTCAGACCGAGGAAGTCGCAAAAGAAACAGAGAAAATTGTGAGAGAAATACTGTTGAATGAGAAATTTGAAGTTGTGACTACGGAAACACATGCTGAGGATGTCTCATTTGATCCTGTGGAAGAGGCAGATGAAGGAAATTTTGATGTTGTTGTTAACACTGAAATCCCTATGGATGTTGAGGCACCTGGGAATATATCAATTGAAAAGGTAGAGATCTTTGAAGTCAAATCAAAACCTTCAAGTGAGGAAGCAATAGTTGAAGAAAAGGAAGACAATGTAAAAGTAGTCCCGATTGAAACAAGAGACATTATTGAGGCAGTAAAGAATTTTTCAGTTCAACAAAAGGAAGATTTGGATCCGGAACTAACTGAAGGTCCTATTGACCTATCTACATTAAGCCCAATCCAAAAAATGTGAGTAGCTACAATTTATCAAGCATATGCCAGAGAAGAGATACTAAAATCACACATTGAGGATAGTGAACTACTAAATATGGAATCTGTAGTACTGGAGAAGATAATTCCATCCTATGCAAAAGATCCAACTAGTTAATCCTCGTGTGAACTAAAAAGGCTCATCAACTCAATTGACACTCACTTTGAGTCGTTAGAGAAGTCAACCATGGTAAAAGTGGAGAATGAATTTGATGCTAAAAGGTTCAATGGAATGAAAAAGATGATTTTCCAAGACAAAACCCTCTTAACCACATGCATCAAGAATGTGTAGGATACTTTATCAAAAGGAGGGAAGATCTACAAAGCATGTATGTTTTTTAAAAATTCACTAAAGAAAATGAAAAGAAGATCAAAGATTTGGGAAAAAATATTAAGTGTTATCTCTAAAGCATTTGATCCGCTATCTGTTAGTGTTGGGAAAGTGGAAGGCAAAGTAATGTCCTTGTTCAATAACATAAAATATTTGAAGCATGAAAATGATAAAAAAAATTGTCAGAACCTATGAACTCTGAAGCATAATTTGTCCAAAACTTGACATATTGTCAAGTTCTCTAAAAGAAGTAGAAGATTCTATAGGAGTTGTTGATCCGGCCAACCTAGATTCCATGGAGACACAATATTATTTGATATGTGGTCATATTACACTTATGGAAAGTCTCAAGAGAATTTGGGACACAAATTTGATTCAATTGAAGAAAGACTTTGCTGACATTTTCAGCTCATGTAAGTTATAGCAACAGTTTTGATGAATTGACCCATTTTTCTATGCTACCCCTACCTTTTCCATTGATGTCAAAGGGGGATAAGAAGTGGAGTGAAATATGTTCAATTATCTCAGGGGGAGAATTACATTTTGGAATTTTGGGTAGGAGTATTGATCCAACACTTAGTCATTTTTCACTATGTGTTGCCATCAATGGCAAAGGGGGATATTGGTTGCAAGACACACTATGTGTATCATTTGGTGTTTTCATTGATGGCAACCATAATTCATGATCAAATCTACACACTATCATTTTCCCATACCGACAGGAAGATTGAAGATTGTCAAGGAAGAATAGAGTATCTGATAGCATAGTGTTCGTCAATCTATAAGATGATTTCAGGTTATTAATTTATAGTGTGCATCTTAAGGAATATTTTTTGGTATACTATCTTTGTTTCTATTGAAGTGCAATGGCTCGTATCAATCTATGTGGAAGTTAGAAGATTTGGTTGACTTGTTCTCAACTTCTCATGTATTAAAGCCGACCTCATAAATTTACATAGTCATGGATGTATAAGAACTAACTAGTTAAGTACTTCTATGTTTTTATATCTTTTTTTGGGTCCCAGCCAAGTTTTGGCCAACCATTAAGGGTACATATTGCATATTCCTCTTAAATGTGAGCCAAAAGTTATAATTTTCTTATGTTCTATTGAAGCCGACAAAGTTTAAATAAATCCTATGTCACAAATATATATGCATGATCCTCTGTATCATTTTGGATAATGTATTAGTTGAGTTAATATCTTAATTGTGTGTATGAGCAAAGTAGAGGAGCAATAAAGTGTAGTTTCACTTGCACATAGAAGATCTTTGTTGTGTATATGAGAAGAGTAGAGTAGAAATATAGAATCACGCTATAAGGAAAAAAATCTATTATTGTGCTTAATCCAAAACTATAATCAATCATTTAGATGCTATCATCTCAGTTCAATCTTTAGATGGTTTTAATCTAAACTCTTGGGAAGCAAGCCCTCTTTTCTTTGAGCAATGAGCTCTAGGTAGTGTGCCTAAATGCAAGTGCATTCCCCTTTTGTAATCTTCATTTTTGAGTATACTCAGAATCATAATTGTGGATTGGTCATCCACTGTGGTTTTTCACCTAACAAGATTTCCACATAAAAATCTTGGTGTTATGGTGTTAAGGGGAGAATTATGGTGTTATGCACTATGGATGAATTTTGTTAATGCTTGCATGATAGAGGATAATAAAGTTAATTTTTTCACAACACTAATTCACTCACCCCTCTCAGTGTAGCTTGTTTCCAACATACACTTATGGTGACTAGTTGCAAACTGGGTAAAGATGATGATTCACCTAAGGATGATCAGAGCAAGTATAGATCTATGATTGGTGGAATACTATATTTGACTACCACTAGACTGGATATTATGCATGCTATATATCTTGTGGCTAGATTTCAAGATCCTAAGGAAACACGTGTTGTTTTTATTAAAAGAATTTTCAGATATTTGAATGACACTCCATATTATGGGTTATGGTATCCTAGAGATACTATTTTTACACTAAGTGCTTATACAAATGTAGATTGGGTTGGATGTGTAGATGATAGAAAGAGTACAAGTGATGGTGCATTCTTTCTTGGTTGTAAATTATTGGCATGGTTGATAAAAAATAAATATTTGGTTTCCTTGACTACTACTAAAGCTGAGTATATTGTTGTTGCATCTTTTTGTACACAATTTCTATGGATGAAACATACATTGAAATATATTGTAGTGGTGTATGATGATCTTATCTCTATCTTTTTTGATAACACATATTCAATTAATGTTTCAAAGAATCTTTTGATGCACTCGAGGACAAAGCATATATCTATTAGGTATCATTTCTTAAGAGAGAAGGTTGTAGAGAATGAAGTAAAGCTTGAGTAGATTTTGATGAAGGGTTAGATTGTTGATATATTTATGAAGGCTCTTCCTAAAGATACCTTTTAGTATCTATGGGAGAAGTTAGGGGTCATTTCCCCTTCTTTCTTGAACTAGATGCATATGGAGATGCATTATTTCAGTGGATCTATGGATCTATCTTTCTTCTAGACTAATTTATAGTGTCTACCTCTCAAGGGGAGAAGGTAGTGTTATGTGTTGTCCTTGTGAGTATTTTGTTGTCAAATGAGAAATCAATGTAAATATATTTTTCCTTAGCCATTGATGTCAAAGGGGGAGAGGAAAGGAAGAATGTGAAAAAGAGGAAGGGAAGAATGTGAAAAGAGATTATCTACTAAGGGGGAGAAATAGAAAGAAAAGTATTGAGAAGTGTATTCAGAGCTATTATGTTGTCTTTGATGGTTTTTCACATCATGTGTCACCATCAATGACAAAATGGGAGATTTTTTCAAGAATGGAAGGAATGAAGGTGTTGCCATTGATTTCAACTAGTCAATTGGTTATCAACTAATTGTTGTTGACTACATATGTTGAGGATATTAAGAAAATTGTATTGAAGGAAGATTGTAGGTGTTCAATGGTTGTTCTCGGTTTTTCTCCTATGTTTGTGGGATTCAGATATGTTGATAGTGATTGTTTGAAGTTTCTATATCCATATTTTTGGTCGTTGATTCATTATTCAATGTGAGTTAGGTTCACTAGTTTTGAACTATGGTTGTGAGGTTCTAGTTGAGATGTGGGATAAATGTTGCTAGTCTAGATTTCTCTTTGTTAAATTAATATGACTTGTGGATCGAGAGATGTTTTACTATGATTGTGATAAAGCTAATATTGGTATCTGGAAGGTTCATGCTTAATTATTGTATGTGTTTTACACTAGTTTGGTTGAACTTATGGTGAAAACTATATTGGGATTTAATGAAGCATGTCAGATCTATTTAGGTCCTCATGAATCATGTGTTTGGGTCACCCTCATTCTAATTCCACCCTAGGATGTTTTTTCACCGACCTAATTTTAATTTAATGTTGGATGGTCGAGTTTGGATATGTTTCAAAGTTTATGTTATAAATACATGATGTGCTAGTGGTGAAGGACACACAAGAGTGAAGAAGAGAGATAATAAAAAATTAAAAGAGAAGATAGATGTGAGATTGATGTTATTTAGTGATTATGTGTGATGCAAATGTGGTAGATCAGTGTGAAGCCTAAATTTTGAGTTTTCAAATTCAATAAGTAGTAGGTATACTCTATCATTCATTCATGTATGTGAGTGATTGTGGTGGATTTCTCTGTTTCATTGAGATTGTCATCTCTCTGTAGCATATCTCTTTTATCTTCTTTGTATCTTTGTGGTAGTGAGCCCTCTGGGTTGTTAGCCCTATTGGACAATAAGTCTTGTTCCAAGTAGTGATTCCTTGCTTTGGTAGTGAGCCTTGTTTCTTAGATGGTGAACCTCTTATAATCAATTTTGATATTCTCTATAGTGTGATTTTATCATCACCGTTTTCCACTCATTGTATTTTCCAAGTAAATCTTGTGTTGTGTTTGTGTGATGGTTTTCAGTTTTTGTACTTGCACTTAATGTTTAATCATTTAAGAAGTGTTAAGGATTAGTTTCGATAATTAAATTAAAGGTTTAATTCTATGAAAACTAATTCACCTAGCCACCCCCCCCCCCCTCTTAGTTTTCGTATTCAATAGAAATTTTAATTGCACTTGTGTTATCATAGAAGATAGAAATAGGACCATCATACACAATTATGATTTCAATCTTTGTTTCATCCATAAAACTTGTGTACAACAAGATGCATCAGAAATATACTCACCTTTAGTAGTAGATAAGGAAACTAAATATTTCCTTTTACTCAACCATTCCACCAAAATTAAACCAAGAAATAATGCACCACCACTTGTACTTTTTATGTCATCTACACATCCAATACATTCTACATATGTATAAGCACTTAGTGTAAAGTCAGTATCCCTAGGATACCATAAGCCATAATCCAAATTTCCATTCAAATATTTGAATATTCTTTTAACAACAACAACATGTGTTTCCTTAGGATCTTCTTGAAATATAGCCACAAGATAGACATCATGCATGATATCCGGTCTAGTAGCAATCAAATACAATAGTCCACCAATCATATATCTATACTTGTTTTGTTCAGCATTTGGTGAATCATCATCTTTACCTAATTTTCAACTAATCACCATGGGAGTGCATACCTATTTGGAACCATCCATCCCAAACTTATTCAAAATCTCTTTCACATACTTTGGTTGTGAAATAAAAATCCATCTTTGTTTGATTAATTTGTAGCCCACAAAGTAAATTCATCTCACCAAACATAGACATCTCAAACTCTTTTTGCATTTCTTATGTAAACATCTTACACATAGTTTAATTTCCCCCAAAGATAATGTCATAAACATATCCAAACACAATCAAGATTTTGCATTTTCAATTTTGAAATACAAATTAATATCTATCGTACCTTTTTTTAAAACCTTGTTGAATCAAGTACCTTCTAACCTTACATACCAAGCTCTAAGAGCTTGCTTCAATCCATATAGAGCTTTCTTCAATCTGAAAACCATATCCAATTGATCTGACAAATGAAATCCTTTTGGTTCTCCCATGTAGACCACTTCCTCTAGTTCACCATTCAAAAATGTAGACCTAACATCCATTTGATAGACCTTGAAACATTTATGAGCAGAAAATGATAAAAACATCTTAATAGCTTCCATTCTTTACACTAGATAAAAAGTCTCTTAAAAATATATGCTTCTAATTGTGAGTAAACCTTACACACAAGCCTTTCCTTGTTTCTGATCACTTCTCCATTCTCATTCAACTTATTCCTGAACACCCACTTTGATCCAATAATGTTTTTATCTACTGATCTTAGGACCAGTTCCCAAGTTTGATTCTTCTCAATCTACATAAGTTCTTCTTTCTTAAGTTCCATCTAATCCTCATCTTTGCATGCTTCACTTAATTTATTTGGTTCAATCTCAGAGAGAAAACATAGGTTTACTTCACTAGCAGTAGATTTTCTTCTTATCAATACTCATTTTGTCTTGTCTCCAATGATCTGACTTTCTAAATGATTTTCCTACACATATCTAGGTGTCTTAGGCGATGCCATCAGAGCTTCTTCTTCCTTTTTTTCATTTTTCTTTTCTTTCTCATCATTTTATTTTTCTTCCACAACTTCTTCAATCCTTATGCAATCAAGTTCATCAGATACATATCCATCAACATCAATTGAATTCTTCATTGCTTCATCAACCTTGACATTTATACTTTCCATAATATGTCTCAATATTTTATTGAAACATCTATAAGATTTTATTTTAGTAGAATATCCAATAAAAATACCTTCATCTCTTCTTGTATCAAACTTCCCTAAATTTTCTCCATCCTATTTGATATAACATTTTCTTCCAAATACCTTGAAATACTCAATAGTAGGAATTATTCCACACCATAGCTCATAGGGGGTCTTTGTACTATTTTCTCTTGCTTGAACTTGATTGGATACATAGAAAATAGTGTGAATAGATTTTCTCTAGTAAATTTCTAGTAGGCCACCCTCAATAATCATTGATCTAGCAGCCTCTTGAATTGTTTTGTTCTTTCTTTCAACAACTCCATTCTGCTGAGGAGTTCTCGAAGAAAATAACTATATTTTTATTCTATGCAACTCAAAAAAAGATTAAACTCATGGGAGGTGAGTTCACCACCTCTGTCAAACCTTAAGAATTTTATCCTCAAATTTACTTCATTCTTAACCATATCTTTTAATGTCTTGAATCTATCTAATGCATCAGACTTCTCTCTAAGAAATTTAACTTATGTATACCTAGAATAATCATCAATCAAAAGCATAAAGTATCTTTCACCTTGAAAACTTCTCTCTTGTAGGACCACAGAGACATGTATGAATTAAATTCAGTAGTCTAGTAGTAGATTGTTCCTTTCATCTAAAATTACTTCTTGCTTTCTTCCCAAACTAACAATTCCTACAAATACCATTAATAAGCTTTGTGATCCTTATTAATTCTCTCATGGCCTAAACTTCACTAATCCTTTCTAGATTATCAAAATTCATATGACACATTATTTGATGCCACAACCAACTATCATTGATCTGAGTCATAAAGCATCATCCATCAGCACCCTTAAGTTGATAGATATTTCCTTTAGATTTATTTCTTGCAGCTATCACTATTCTAGAATCTTTTCTTATTTCACATCTTTCATCCTTAAATATAGGATTATATCCTTTACTGCACATATTTCCAACACTCAATAGATTACATCTTAAACCCTTAACATATTAGACATCGTCAATATTATTCTTTCCATCAAAACTTACTGAAACTATCCCACAAATCTTAGCACCAATATCGTATCCAAACATAACTAAGCCTCCATCATATTTTTAAATTTTAAAAAAAGTACTCTTATCACCAGTCATGTGATGTGAACAACCATTGTCAACAACCCAATAGTTCTTTTCTTGTTTAGCATGTAGGATAGAGATTATAGTACCTTCAT
>CM021101.1:229309149-229393457 GCA_007115665.2 Sequoiadendron giganteum | reverse complement strand
GGAATTTCGGGAACGGGATCCTGAAGAAGGAAACCCGGAGGAGGATGGGGTCAAACGACAGACGGGAACATAGGTTCCGGGATCCGAGGGTCGGGAATACGTTCGAGCGACGCCGTGAAGAACGGCGGCAAGACGACGGAATTCCGGAGACAGAAATCCAAGAAAGGAACTCCGACAGGGGAAGAAGGCCACGGGGAAACATCGTTCGGAATGCCAGGTGATGGAGGCCGTTTAAAATGGCAAAGAGGAAATGGATTCCCGGAAACGGGATCCCGGAAAAGGAATCCCAAAAAGAGAAATCCGAAGGAAAAGATGGAACTTGCGAGCGAACTAATGAAATTTTGATAAAGGTTCCGGGGAAAGGCACCCGGAAAGCCGCTCGGTCGGGGCCGTTAAAAATGGCGAAAAGGAAACGAAGTTCCAGAGAAGGAAATCCGGATGAGGAATCCCGACAAAGGAATTCCGGAGAGAGAAAATTAGTAGGAGAAGAAAGGGCGGTCGCGGGAAGACCTGGGCCCGGAAGATGCTGGCGCCATTCGGAAGAACGGCCGCGACACAAAAAAGTTTCGGATCGATCCGGAGGTCGATAGAAAGCGGATTTTTTGATTTCCAAGAAATGGGTTTTGTGCGTAGTGAGGATATCTACTAGGTTCGAACTTCGTTTTTTATTTATCCTTAGCAAAATCTCAAAAAAAAAAGCGAAAAGAACTTAGGGCACGGGACGGAAACCCTACCTCAAAAACCCAAAGAACGGGCTGGTCGGATGCGCGGACGTCGTCAGAAAAAACAGCTTGAAAATCATCAGAAAGGAAGCTAAATCGCCGGGAGCTCTGGAATGCGTTTCTGTTAGTCAAAAATTTGATAATGACAATCGGAAAAAATGCTTTTATAGCAGAAAACGACATTAGTACAGCAATAAATGCTTCGTACAGTTGCAGGTGGGTTGGTGAACTCCAGAAAAAGAAAGGCGGTGGGATGTCCAGAAAGCCGTGAAGAACGGCGAAACCTGAAAGGAAACCCGGAAGGGGAAACCCGACGAAGGAAACCCGAAAGGGGAAATCCGAACAAGGAAACCCGAAAACGGAAATCCGAACAAGGAAACCCGAAAATTTCAGAAGATGTAAAAAAACTTTTGATGCGAAGTTTCCGATCAAGGCGAGATTTTTTTAAAATATAACATTGGGAAACGTGCCACCCTTATTGAAGGGAAAAAAGAGTGTCCCCGTTCCGAACGGGGCGTGTGTGCAAAAAGGGGCACAACACTACTAATGGTCACGTGACCAAGTTCAGACATTTATAAGCAATTTTTAGTAGTTTTAAGTAGTTTTTTCAATAGTTTATTTTTGTTTTTGTACTAGTGAATATATGTGAGAATAAGGAAGATAAGTGAGACTAAAGCATGCAAAATTGATTATAGGATATGTATAAGCCATTAATGTATATTAATATATGATTTTATGGGTGTATATATATGAATATATCTAATTTCTTTTAATTTGGTTTATACTTATTGTTTATCTAAGGTCTCTCTTTTTATTACATCAAATTGAGGTTTAATACATAAATTAAATATTAAACCTTGAACTACTATCATTTTTTTCTTGTCAACAATAAGCATCAATGAAGTTATTCATTTTATCTTGAGGGGAAACTTGGAGGTGAGTAGTGGTATATTAGAAATGGTGTCAAAAATTGTGTCAAGTGGAGGAGGCACAACATGTAATGAAAATGGTGCTATAGAAGGGTCAATGCACTAATCTGTGACATAAAAAAGGTGTCACTTTTGCAAAAAAATATGAAATTGCTATTTTTGTGCACGTCAAACTAGTTTTTCATTTGGAGAGCACCAAATTTGGTGCTCACCAAATGCAAAAAGTCTTTAAAAAAAAAACAACCCTTTTCAATACATCTTTTCAGCAACCCACTTCTTGTTCTCCCATTTTCTACTCTCTCAAGTCACACTTGCCAAAATGAGATCAAATTTTTCTTGCAATTCTTCATGAGGATTCCACAAAGATGTCAAAGAGCTCGAAGAGATCGAAGAGGTATGTATTTCTATTGTTTTTATTTTGAATTTTAATTAGAATGTAGATTGAAATAGTTTTTGTTTTTTAAACTATGTTTTAATTTCCAAGGAATCAATCTCCACCTCAAAACATTGACAGTTCACAATCACCCCCCATGAAGAGCCTCCTGAACAAGAACAACCTCAAACCCCTTCGTCGATTCATAGGCATCCACAACGAACCCTAGAAAATATTTTAAATCAAATTGAAAACAACAAAGAGAGAGATTGAACAATTGATTGGAAGATTAATTGAGAATGTTGAAACCCACCCTTATAGGAGAGGGATTTCCAAATCATTGAAGTCAATTATATCACATGTAGGAGAAATGAGTGAGAGAATCATTTTTTGATCGAATAATAGGGATGAATTAAAATAATTTTATGCTAGTGGTCTTTCATATGTAGATGTGAAAAAAGAGAAATTTATCAAATCTTACTTGTGTGCCCTATTTACGAACCCGAGAACCAATGCACCTTTATCACATGCATGTAGGAGGTTCCCTATCCATTGGTGCCACCATAAATTAATAAAAAATAAGCTTTGGGAGTAGCGGTGGATGGTTTTTGACCAACCCCCATGAAATAACCATGAGGTACCACAATAATTTTCGAGGAAACTCTATTGGGAGTTTGTCCTCAATAAGGTGCCAAATTATTTTGGCATTTTAGACCTTCAGGTTAGAGTTGGGGTTTCAACACATGATAGATCGGGTGCACAACATAATCCACAGTTGGCACCGAGACCCTTGGCCAAATCCATGGTGGAGCATGTTGTTGTTCCTTCCTTTGTGAAGGACAATGTTGAGGTGGACATGCTGGAGTCAATTAGATCACTCACTCAGAGCATTATACAATGTGTGAGGCCTCTAGTAGAAACTCATGTGTACAAGACTTCTAGGCCCAGAGTTTCACCCCATCATTATCACTCTTGCATTTTTGTTTGCACATATGATTATCAAATTTCTTGGGATGCAGCTACATAGCCTACATTATCTGTAGAGAAGATGATTATGAAAAATGCATTACATAATGAAACATTTGGCATTGATACTGAGGTAAAATTCAGCAAGTTCATTTGATTTTGTTTATTAAATTTTATTTTGAAATGTAATGAAAACTAAATTAGTAGAATTAATATGATGAAAATTCAGGGTTGGAGTTTTCATGATAGGTGCACCATTCTTGTAGACCCTTATTTATTTTCCACATCGAGTCCACAAGTATGCAACTAGTATTAAGGAAATAATTATTGCATGTGAATAGTTAAATTTTATTTGAATGATTGTCTCATAATATGCTTTTGATGTCAAATATTTATTTGGTGGACCTTCGAGCTCCACACCTCACTATTCATGTCATCAAACAACTTTCACTCAGGTAACCCTTTTTCATTAATAGTGTTGTAAAATAATGTTAGCTAGTTTTGGTAATTTTGCATGTACAAATTTAAAAAATTGATAAGAAATGCAAACATTGGAGAAACTTAAATTAGAGAATGAATGATTCTAGTTAGTGCAATTAAGAAATTGAAATCTTTGAGTTGAAATTATTTCTTATTTCCCATCTCAATTTTATATTATATAGTTTGATAACTTTTGAATGATTATGAAATTGATCTCATAAGAATTATAGTTCAAGGTTGGAAGATGTTTTGTTGGTAGCATGCCCATAGAACTTTAAAATTATTTTCTCTATGTGTAATGCATATTCTCTTTGGTTGCAATTCTCATATTATATCCTCACAAAAAATATTAATAGTTTAGGTTATAATTGAGTATTTACTACTTATAGCTAGCCAGTAAATAAGTCAAAGAACGTGCTTTATTATCAAATGGATATTGTTATCACCTTTCCCAGTATTCAATAGTACTATGTGCCCATGATTTCAATAATCCCTTGTCATATCCCTTGGTTTCCCTATGACTACTAGCTCTACCCACTTGCCTTGTACAAAATGTTATGGACACATGCTAATTTTTGTGGTAGATCATACTGGGAAATTTTCTCACATAGTTTATTTCATGCTCATTTTTAGGCTACATCATCCCTTCAACCAAGTTAACTCTTACCTTCCACCATCCCATAACCTATCACTTGCATCATCCTCCTCACCATACATTTTAGCCAAACATGAAGAGTATATGACATGCAATGTGAATGAACTATGTTGTAAGGAATCTTCCATGATGTCTTATTTTCAATATCTATTAGAGGATGCCATGCTTGGTTGGTCTTGTGATATCCTAAATATATTTACCATTCAACGTCCATCTCATTCAAGTATTCCTTTCATCACACATATTTTAACCATTTTATATCACATATCCCATTCTTTAATACCTTATATATTATACCACCTTCCTCCATATTTTATCTCATACACATATCCTTATAATAAAATGTTCCTTCTACTCATTATTGACCAAATATCTTATCCAATATTACTACACACCCCATGTTCCCACTTCATGTCCTATATTCAAACCTTAAACACTACCTAATTCACCTTATGTTCTAATATTCCCTCCTAATCACATCCCATTAACCTCTAATAGTTCACCTTATATTTTACTATCCCATCCTAGCTCATCAAATTAATATCTACTAGTCCATTTTATGTTCCATTATTCCCTCTTGATCGTGCCCCATTATCTTCTCCTGGTTCACCATATGTTCCTCTATTCCTTCCTAATCCCATCCCATTAAAATTTAATAGTTCACCCTATGTTCCATGATCCCCTCCTATCACATCCCACTAATATCTACAAGCCCGTCCTATGTTTCATTTTCCCCTTCTACTCCCATCTTATTGTACACTCTATTATTTCACCTTATTTTTCATAATCCCCTCTTGGTCCTATCCCTTTATCCATTCTATATTATACCATATTTTTCCATGTTTCATCCTATACACATAATCTTATAAGAAACCTTTCCTTCCACTCATTATTGATCAAAACTCTTCTCCATTATTACTAAACACCTCAAGTTCCCACTTCATGTACTATAGTCAAACCCTAGACACCTGAATCACCTTATGTTCCATTATTCCCTCCTAATCCCATCCCATTAACCTCTAATATTTCACACTATAATTTTTTATCCCATCTTATCCCATCCCATTAATCTCTACTAGTCCATATTATGTTCCATTATCCCCTTCTATTCTCATCCCATTACCTTCTCTTATTTCACCCTATGTTCCATTATCCCTCTTGGTCTTGTCCCATTATCTCCCCCTAATTCACCCTATGTTCCTTTATTCCCTCCTAATCCCAACCCATTAACATCTAATAGTTTACCTTATGTTCTACATGAAGGGAAAATAGGGATGGATCTATTGACCCAACAATGTGGAATACATTCCCTTAACACTAATACAATAGAGGAGAAGAGAAAAACGAGCTCTAATAGCTTCTAAAACTACTGAGATGAATACAAACAACATAAAAGAGATAACAAAATATTAAGCATTCACAAATGACACAAGTATTTACGTGGGAAAACCTTTTCAGGTAAAAATCCCACCACACCAAGCAAGAAAAATTGTATTATAGTAATAATCAATTACATACAATATCAGCCCTTACTCTCTGATTAGCTCACAACAACTTCAAGTTATCTTTCACTGTTACAATACTTCTCTCAAAGTATACAATAATCAATACACAGTCTATTACATTGATTTTCCTTTTAAACCATCACCTTTTGGTTTACATAAAATATTGTATTCAACTAATAGAGTCATACATCACATTCAATGTATCAACCAATTTTCAGACATCAGGTTCATGCACTGATCGACCAATCACATAATCGGTCTGATCTGTAGATCTCTTTTGCATCGAGCCACCCAGGCATTAATTTCATTGTCTTAATCGGGTTCATTCTAATAGTCGCACAAGTCATCCAATAACTTCTTTTACTACATTGGCCTTTAGCCAATCAAACTCTTGTCGACCTACCACGTGTCCAAACTTTATTTGCCTATTGCTTTGACTTTCTGGTCCAACTCGATTGACCGAGCTCTAAACTCGTCTGGGCTCTTACCGCACTACCAACGAGCTCACCAACTCGCATCATGGTATGGTGGTGAGCTTAGCCGAGCTCACCCAAGTCTTCACCGAGCCCAGACCCACCATCCTCGCGCTACCGCTACCCAGTTCAATTCGACCCGTAGTGTGGCGATAGCCATGGGGCAAACCATTGGCGGTCATACTACACTATAGTAGGGACCGCTAGGCCACCCCGTGGTAGGATGATAACAGCCAGGCCGATCGTTGGCATTCTCACCGCGGAGACCACGGTGAGAGGAACTACCACCAGCGGTATGGCGGTAACCCTCGAGCCCATCGCTGGTGGTCTCACTGTGGACCCCATGGTGAGGGGGACCACCACCTGCGGTATGGTGATAACCACCAGGCTCACCACTGGTGGCTTCACCGTGGCCACCATAGTGAAGGCCTTTGCATACCATGGTAAGGTAATGACCAGCGAGGCAGGCTGCAAGCCACCTACTGCGACCATTGCGGTGAGTAAACTCACCATGCGCAGTAAGGCGGTAACCATCAAGCCCATCACCACAGTATCACCAAGGTCAAGACAGACTGCCACAGTAAAGTGGTAAAGGTAGAAAGAAGGAAGGTGCGGTATGACGATAAAGGCAGAATCAAGAATTTTTTGCCAAGTCCAAAGAAAGCACAGGTACAAACTAGAAATTGAGACATGATTTCCCAACAAGCTCCCACTTGGCAAAGATTTCCAGCTTCCTCTTGACTTCAAAAATTATTGACAGCCATAGGCCCCAAGGCCCATAGATTTTACACACCATCTGAACTTCTCTGTGCTCATCGGCTTTGTCAAAAAATCTACAAAATTCTTCAAAGTGTTGACCTTTTCAAGATAGACTCTTCCATCTTCCACCATGTCCCTCACGAAGTGATATTGCATATCAATGTGCTTCGTCCTAGCATAGAAAGTCAGATTCTTTTCCAAACAAATGGCACTCTGACTGTCACAACAAATAGTGATCTACCCTGCATTGAAACCAATGTCTGAACACAAATGCCTCAGCCAAACTGCTTCCTTACAGGCATGAGTTGCTGCCATGTACTCTACCTCTGTCATGGATAAAGCAACTACAACATTCTCATCCAACTGACTGCTCCACCATTAAGAATGAACATATATCCAATGGTGGATCTCCTGTTGTCAATGTCCCTTGCCCAATCAAAATCAACATATCCTTGAATGTTGAGAGTCCTTTGTGATGCAACCAAACTGCCATGGTAACATAGTGCATAATTTGAAGTCCCCTTCAAATACCTAAATACTCTCTTCACAGCATCCCAATGTGATCTTCCCAAATTTTTCATAAAATTGATTAGAACTCCCACTACTTGGGCAATGTCTAGTCTTGTACAGACCATTGCATACATTAAACTTTCAATAGCACTTGCATAAGGCACACTGGTCATGTCCTCCATCTCAGTAGAAGATTTTGGACAGTCTTGAACAAATAGTTTCATTCTTTGCATGACTGGAACAACTAGTTGTTTGCAATCATTCATCCCAAATCTCTCCAGAACTGTGTTCACATACCTACTCTAACTTACCCAAATCTTTCTACTTGTTTTGTCCCTGATTATCTCCATTCCCAAAATATACCTAGTTGCACCAAGATCTTTCATTTTGAACTTTGCAGACAACTAAGATTTAAGATCATAAATCATAGTCTTGCTATTTCCTATGATTAACATAGCATCCACGCGCAGTGTAATAACAAGCACACAATCATTCTCAGATTTATGATAAACACAATGATCAAATTTTGATCTTACAAATCCCATAGTCAACACAAATGTGTAAAAATTTTGTTACCACATTCTAGGAGAATGCTTCAAACCATACAGAGATTTATTTAACTTATAAACCATATTTTGTTTACCTTTCACAACAAAATGCTCAGGCTGAGACATATAAATTTCTTCTTCTAGCTCACCATGGAGAAACACTATCTTCGCATCCATCTACTCAATTTAAAAGTCATACACAGCTACTAATGACAACAAAAATCTGATGGATGTCAACTTTGCTACAGGGGAAAAAATCTCTCCATAATCAATTCCCTCAATCTAGGAATATCCCTTTGCAACCAATCATGTCTTATACTTCTCAACACTACCATCAAGGCTTGTCTTCTTTTTGAATATCCATTTACAGCCAATAGGCTTTCGCCCCTTTGGCAATGGTACCAAATCCTTGGTTTCATTCTTATTCAATGAATCCATTTCTTCATTCATGGCTTCTAGCCAAGAATTTGAATCAAACATTCTAATTGCTTCTTTTACAGTCCTAGGATCATCGGTACTAGTAATTAAGGCATAAGCATATTTTGAATCTAACAATGAGAAATCATATCTTTTAGGTTGTCATTTTTCTCATGTAGATCTCCTTACAGGTTGAGGTTGTGGTTCTTCATCATCAGAACTTTCAGAGCTTTTTGAACTCTCCTCAATTTCAGGTACACCATGCAACTCTTCCCTTTCTGGAGTTTGGAGAATCTCAACTACATCATTTTTCTTGTCACTCTGATCTATCTCAAGTTTCTGATCACTAACTAAAGGTTTTAGCTCAAAAAATATCATGCTTCTATTGTACAAAACCTTCTCAATAATAGGGTTTCAAAGCCTGTAACCCTTCACACCAATGCCATAGCCGATGAGAATACACTTGACAACCTTGTTATCCAATTTTGATCTCTTTTCATTTGGCACATAAACATATGCCTCACAGCCAAAGACATGGACATACCTCAAAGAGGGATTCTTACCAGACCATGCTTCCAAAGTTGTCTTGTCAACAAAAGTAGAGAAAGGAGAATGATTTACCATATAACATGATGTAGCCACAGCCTCAGCCTAGAACTTCTTCTCCATGCCAGCACTACTCAACATACTCCTTGCCTTTTCCATCACCATCCTATTCAACCTTTTAGAAACTCCATTCTGTTGTGGAGTGTAAGGCGTTGCCTTATTCCTTTTAATTCCATGATTTGTACAATACCTTTCAAAATCTGTAGAAAAAAATTAACCGCCATTTTTTGTCCTCAAACTTTTAATTTTCCTTCCAGTCTGATTCCCTATGGTTGTCATCCACAAAAGGATATAAAAGTCACAGAAAATCCTTACCTGGGAATTAGACATTCCAGCAAGTGACTAACATCTTTTCATGGTCGTTCATTTACTTATCAAATGAGGGAACGTATACTTTAAATGGAGTGGCACTGTATGTGCACTAAGAACTAGTTTTAGCCACAACGTACTTGAAATAAATGTTTGAAAGGAATTCTAACTCTAATGCAGGAACATGAGACAAAATCTTACTAACTTAAGCATCACTTAACTAAAGCAGGAATCATAATAACCATTACTGGGAAACAAA
Organism: Sequoiadendron giganteum; assembly: GCA_007115665.2. Classification (NCBI taxonomy): domain Eukaryota; kingdom Viridiplantae; phylum Streptophyta; class Pinopsida; order Cupressales; family Cupressaceae; genus Sequoiadendron; species Sequoiadendron giganteum. The sequence goes on along the minus strand of CM021101.1, from coordinate 229,383,946 downwards.
CCATGAACTAGCCTTATGATGCAGGAACAATGTAAGACTGAGTTTGCATTAAAACTTACTGGAATGAAATTCAAATAGATAAGCAACAAGAAGTAAATAGCTAACTACATATACTTACTAAGTGGGCCCCCTTAGCAAGCATCAACCAATTAAACAAGAGTTGAACTCAAAATTTCATTATCTTTTTATTCATGAACTCTGAATCACATACATGGTTGTTCTGTGTGTAAGAAAGCTTCAACACAAAGTTCTATTTTTATTATAACAGTAATCTCAATACACTCTGTTCTAACTCTATTCTCTAGTCTAGTCTCTTCCTAATCATCTCGTTCACTCTCGCAAGAGGAAAATTTATTTAAAGAGAAACAACTAACTAACTAACTAACAGAGAAAGATGCAGATATAAATGCCTCATGAGGCTAAGGAACATATTTCATAAATACAAGTTTATCTACTTCAACAAACTCAGAGGGAATCTATAACTCCACTCTTCCTAGATTGATGATTCATTCAGTTTCCTTCCCAATAACTCGGACAAAGAATCCTCGCTTGAAATGACTCCTTCAATGGTGTGTTGGAGGTGGCTTTTTTCGCAAGGCCATATTTTGTTGTATATTGACCCGTTCATACCAGCTTTTAACAACCTGTAGGACACATGGAAATAGAGGCAAAAGAAGGCATGCACTCATAATAGCACGATACCCATTATTAATCACACGCATCAAATTCATCTTTACTTATCCAAAAACTACATAAATTGTTATCAGTCAATTAAGAGATCAAAACAAGGTAATGAACATAGACATACCAAGATATTTAGGCTGCAAGAATATAGGAATGATTGTCATAGAATACTACCCATTAACATGAAAATTTTATAACCATAGAGTTTAAAACATCCATAAAAGAGAACAAGGGTATTTAAAACTATAACATGATATCCAAATTATAAACATATTTTGGGCTCATCATTTTCCCCCTACTTTAGCTAATGTTGGTCCTCCAGCATTAATCTTCCTGGTTGTGTCCCTAAAATCTGTAGGAGTAACATGGCCTTTTAGTGTAGTCCCAAACCTGTAGTAGAAACCTCTACAATTCTACCATCCTTCGTATCTATGAGCTTATGTGTCTTAATTGATATTTGTGGCTAGATAAGGATACAATGGCCACATCAAAATAGGAGGTCTAAATGTCAGCGATAACCACAATTTAAATCTTTCCTGTAGACCCAACTACATATATCTTTCTAATCTCCTGACGGCTACTCTTAAATTCAAGGGACTATGGGGCTCAAACCTTCTTAGACCAACTGTTAGCTTTTCCCATCTTGTTTTACTTCCGGTAGCTGAAGTTTTCCAGAATGAATATGGTTGGCCTTTAAAATCGTCATAAACCTATTTCCTAAGATCAAATACCTTGATCCTTGCTGCAGGATTATAAAATCCATATGCAACAGAAAACCAGGTTCTCAGAAATGTTTGAAGGTCTGAGCTTTCTGATTAAGGGGAATAGGTTCTTTCTGCTCAGCTTCCTCATAATCCTCAAATTGTTTCCCATAATTAATTTCATTTGTTGTCCAGGACATAAGTGATCTCAAATGTATGTCACCTATGAAAAGAAGTGGATTCCACATAGTTTCACAAGGCATTAATAAGTCATGTAAATAAAATTCACACATAGAATTCCTTAGCCAATTAGGTGCTTTTTGATAGGCATCATAGAATTCTTTAGCAGTATTAGGAACAGGGTCAAGGTTTTTAGAAATCCTCATTAACTAAAACCACAGAAACTACTCTTTGAGGCACATTGCATACACTTTGGATGGTGACCTACATTCCATGATTTTTTCTGCCATCTTCATCATTTCATTCATCTTTTCTTTCACCTCCTGGATTTCCTATTTTTGATTTTCAATCTCCTTTAATTTCTTCTTCTCTTCCTCCCATAGACTTTGTTGCATTTGAGTTTTATCCAAATGGCAGAAACTCAAGGTCTGAAGTGTCATAGGCCTCCATGTTATCTCAAGGTATTCTAAGTATTCGATTAGCAACATTCTCTTATACACAACCAATGTCTGGCATGTTTCAGAGGGCAATAGTATTGCATTGGATGTCTCAGGCTGCTCAAATTTCTCCTGTTCTTGCTATAGGATGAACTCATGTTGCTGCTCAGGAGGGGACTGTGTTTCCTCATAAACTCTTTCAACTACATCAGCCAAGTCATCAAGACTCGACATTCTCCCTTTATTATCACAACCTTACTGAACTTCCCCAACTTCCTCTGCTTCATTTTTTTATCATCAGGAATAATAGAGGAGCTGGTGGGAAATTCTCAGATATACTCTGAGAATTTTCATGAATGAGCTCCTCGGATTCCTCTGAAATTACTATTATTTTAGGTTGAGCAAAAGAGGTTGGGGTAGTTTTACTTCGTTTTCTTGCTGAAGTTCTTCTAGGTAATGTAGCTGATAAAGGAGGTTCTTCTGGAGCTTTTCTCTTCCCAACTTGCTTGGGGGTTTGAGAATCAGAAGGAGAGGATGATAAAACTGTGGTGACATTAGGTGTTGCTACAGGAAAAAGCCGGGTAGCACGTTTTCGCTTTGTTATTTGAGGGTTTGCTTCAGGGGTATGCTCAGTACTAAATGGTTCACCTAATTTTGTTTTCCCCTTTTCTTTCCTTGTAGCAGACCTAGTTTTAACCTGGCTAGAGGGCTCAGTTATAGTGGTTGCAGGACTAGGTACTGCAGGAGAAGCAGGTGATTCTTGCTCAGCTTCTCTACTTGAAGACTCTACTCTTTTTCTTTTTTTCTTGGGTTGTGCAGGCAGTGTTCTAGAAGGTTGCAATCCTTTCTAGGTAACAAATTATTGCCAAGAAAGGGGTGATGCATCCCTCAGGGAACGCTCAGTCAATAGTTTAATAAGGGAATGATGGGAGATGGAATTCTCTTTTCCCTTCTAAGTTTCACAGGCACTACGCTCCAAAAGATTTAACAAGAAATTTGGGATGTTGATAGCTAACTTATGCCTCATATGACTCAATAATTTAAAGTGATAGGAATGCAAATAGGAAAAGCATCCTTCACAAGTTAAATACTTGATTATAAAGGAGGCATATTCTGAATATGGATAAGGCAATGACACCCTTTTTCATCCTTGCTTTGAAACCTCCAAGTGTCCATCAGTCGGCAATGTGAATTTTGCCCTGCAGAGACGGCATCCCTTCCTGAAGGAAAGTTTTCCCTAGCTGCAGGAAGCACGGTTATCTCAGCAATCCATTCCTTAGTAACGGCTACTATTAAACCCCATATTGTAGCCTCTCCCTCAAAAAGATTTCTTAAAAATTCACCAGCAACTTCCTCATCAGAGGAATCGATACTCAAGAAGTAATTCAACCATCCACACATACTGAATGCCTGAACTATTTGAGGGTCTTGTGTTAAGGCCTCATGAGCTGTTGGTTCATGTCATACTAGCTGACCACCCATATTCACAACCGTTTATGCAAAAACACCTAAATCTCGACCTCTTCTGGATATTTTAAAAACACTTTTCTTTCCTCTTCTTCTTCCGTTTTGGCTTCTTTACCTTTTTACCTTACCAAAAATGATATAAAAGACAATTGCATGCAATGATTTTTAGGAACTACTTAATTAAGTAGTTAACTTGTTGATCAGGAAAAAGCATGCATTCATTTGGCAGTAAGTTCAATACTAAAAACCAAGCAATGGCAAAAGGAAAGAATTTGAAACAGATTATCCTTGCCCCCTACTTAATATTTGGCATGTGTCCACACATGTGTGAATGGATAGGTGAGGAGCTGGGAGTAATGACTGATAGACATATTGTAATAAATGAATGATGTGACTAATAAAAATAATATCGCATACCTCGTAATTAATGCTTGTGGATGTTGGGAGATATCACAAGATAACCGAAAATGATTGCTTGAAAGAAAACCATAAATGAAGGTGGTACAGCAGGTGGATGACATGGATGGGTGACATAGAAAAGAAAAATGGAATGAGTGAATGATGGTGATGGATGGTGATGGAGAAAGTGGCTTTCGTAAAAAGAAAACCTTTATTATGGATGTACAACATAATTCAAAGAGATGTTGTAGGAAGAAGACCAAAGCCTTTTGCTGCATGAAGTACAGTGGTTGCAGGGGAAACAAACTATATTATAAATTTTTCTTTTAACGCAGGCTTATGGTATAACCGAAGACAGTGTCCATTAACCAACAGTTTGAAGCAGACAAGATCGATTGTTTCCAACTAAACCGAACCATTATCAAATACATTCTCAATTTTATATGGACCAAGCCATCTTGTTGTAAGCTTACCTTAATTCTCTTTATACCTGGATTCATAGAGTAGGGCCCAATCACCAATGGAGAAATGCTTTGTGCGGATATTGTGGTCATGCCATTTTTTCCTTTGTTGTTGTATTGCTTCAGTGTATTGGAGGGCAGCTTTCCTTATCTCATCCAATGCATTTAACTATAGGAGGTGTTCCTTTTGTGCTTCTGAAAGATCAATTTGAAGCTGAAGTGTAGTCTATAAGGTTTTATGCTCAAATTCAATTGGCAACATGGCAGTTTTACCATAAAGCAACTCAAAAGGGGTAAACCCTGTAGTTGTTTTCCATGTTGTCATATAAGCCCAGACTGCTTCCGGAAGATGACTGCTCCAATCTTTCTTGTGTAACTAGACTGTTTTTGTAAGGATTGCCTCTAGTTCTCTGTTAGTTACCTCTACTTGACCATTGGTTTGAGGGTGATAAGGGCTTGATTTTTTGTGTCTGATTTTGTAGTCATTCATCAAGGCAGTGATCAAGTTTGAAGTAAATTGAGCTCCCTGATTAGTAACAAGTTCTTTAGGGACTCCAAATCTAGTAAAAATTTGTTCATAAAGGAACTCAGCAACCTTATTGTCTCGTGCATGTTCCATTGCTTTGACTTCCACCCATTTTGTCACATAGTCAGTGCAAACCAAAATTTAAGACTTTCCATTGGATGGAGGATCAATTGCCCAACAAAATCCATTCCCCACTTATCAAAGGGAGTAACCACCACTTGTGGATACAAGGGAATTTCATCAGACTTCATTGGTCTTCCCATTCTTTGACATCTATCACATCTTCTGGTGTAGGCTATAGCATCCCTGTGTAGTGTGGGCCAATAGTACCCAGTATTAAGCACTTTCATTGATGTTCTTTTAGATGCAAAGTGCCCACCACATGGCTCATCATGACAAGCATGCAGAATGTCATATGTCTCATCTTCTCTAACACACCTTCGCATGACTTGGTCAGGCCCTGTATAGAAAAAATAGTCTATAATCCATGAAAAGTTAAAAATTTTCTCAATCAACAGCTTTATGTCCTTTGGTGAGAAGTAAGCTGGTATTTTATTGGTTGCTAAATAATTTGCAATATCTGCATACCATGGTGTTTGAGTAGCAATAGAAAACAGATGTTCATCAAGAAAGGTATCATCAATTACTTCAGATGTGGCAGGTGTAGCTATTTGAAGTCTGCACCAAAAATCAACCACCACATTTTCCTTGCCTGGCTTGTCGATAACTGTGATATCAAATTCCTGCAACAATAGTAGCCACCTTGCTAATCTACCAGATATGGCAGATTTATTCATAAGGTACCTTATTGTTGCATGGTCTATATGAACAAATATTTGGTAACCAGTGACATAATGTTGAAACTTGTTCAGAGCATAGACAACTGCGAGCAATTCTTTTTCTGTGATAGTGTAATTTAATTCTAGACCTTGAAAATTTTTGTTGATGAAATAGATGGCATGCTCTATGGAATTCACCTTCTATCCTAACACTGCCCCTATGGCATGATCAAAAGCATGTGTGTGTATATGAAAGGGTAGACTCCACTTTGGTCCTTGAAGAACATGTGTGTTTTAGTAAGTAAGTGTTTAAGGTGCAGGAAAGATTTGTCATAGGCCTCAGTCTAGTTAAATTCACAATCCTTAGTCAATAAGGCATACAAGGGACTGGCTATTTTGTTGAAATCTTTAATGAATCTTCTATAGTATCCAGCATGGCCTAAGAAGCTTCTAACATCCTTTTGTTTCATAGATGTTTGCAAAGTTAGAACAACTTCTATTTTTGTAGGGTCAACCTGAATTTCTGCTGGAGAGATATGATGGCCTAAAACAATTCCCTCTTGCATCATCATAAAACACTTCTCACTATTCAAAGAAAAATTATGCTCCTTACATATTTTCAAAACTTTCTCCAAATTTGATAATGCTTCTTCATAAGTTACTCCATAAGTGGTGAAGTCATCCATGTAAATCTCCATAGAATCATGAGAAATATCAGCAAAAATACTAATTACTACTCTTTGAAATGTGGCAGGAGCATTACACAGGCTAAAAGGTAGGATAGAGTAAGCAAAAGGCCCCCATGGACAATTAAAGGTTGTTTTATCCTGATTCGTAGGGGCAATTTTAATTTGATTATACCCACTATATCCATCTAAAAATGAAAAATACTTTTTACCAAAAAATGAGTCTAGTACTTGATCAACAAATAGCAGTGGAAAGTGATCCTTTTTAGTTGCAGTATTCAGCTCCCTATAATCTACACAAACTTACCACTTCCCACCTTTTTTAGGAACAATCACCAATGGAGATACCCATTAACTATCTAAAATAGGGTAGATGAAACAAGCATCAAGCAATTTTTGAAGTTTATTTTTAACTATTTCCCTGAGTGATAGGTTTATCCTTCGTTGAGGCTACCTAACAGGAGAACAATCTTCCTTAATGTAGATCCTATGAGTACACAGATGAGGATCCATTCCCTTCATATCCCCATATTCCCACGTAGAATCATTGTGTTGATCTTGTAGCATTGTGACCAAGAAATTTTATTGAGATTTATGTAGTTGATTGTTGATATTTAGATAGTGGCCTGGAGACAGCTCAATTTGTTTGGTAAGAGCATTCATGGAAGCTACTGGAAAAGGTGGTGTCTGTATTTCTTGTGGGAGAAAATGTTGATAGACTGCAGGGACTTTAAATGGTAGGTTCTCAGAGCTCAGTTGCTGCAGGAAAGATTGGTGAGGACTGTTATTTGAAATAGATGGGCTATTTATGTCAGAATTGGACTGCAAAATTTGGAAAAGCAGGTCATCCTCACTCTGAATTTGGGAAAATGGATTAGTTTGCAGCATCATCAACTAGGCCAATGAGTTGAAATCTTCAGTTTATTCTCCTAAGTCTGACCAAATTGGTTTAGACAAATCTGGCTGAGGCTGGGCAGGCAGGTATAGAGCCAATTTCTTCGTTGACTAACCATCAGAGATTGTCATGTCTCCAGAATGGCATCCTATAAAGGCATCAGTTGTGGCTAACCATGGTCTACCTAGGATGATAGGATATCCCCCCAAAGTTTCCTTAGTGGACAATATGGTGAAATATGCGGGGTATTCCCATGATTCAAGATTGACAATTATATCTTCCACTAGACCGTCAGGTGTTACAGTTGAACTGTCAACAAGTTGCACGATGGTGGGTGTAGACCTAATGGTTAGGATATTCAAATACTCCATAGTATGTTTGGTCATTACATTGATGGCTGCACCTAGGTCAATCAAAACATTCTTTACCAACTGGCCATTACTACTTATTTGTACCACAGGACTTCCAAGGTCGGCATATTTTGGCATAACTACTTTTCCTAACATAATATCTGCCAATTTTCCAAGAACATGGATAGTTTGGGGATCCTTTTTCTTTCTTCCAAGTTTCTTCAAGCAGGCCTCCTTAATGGCTTTTCCATAAATTGGGACATCTTTTATGGCTTGGAAAAGGAGAATTTGGATGTGTACATTCTTTAGCTGATCCAAAATATCAAAGGTAGGCTCTTCCATGGACTTGGGTGTAGTGACTTGCAATCTCTGAGGAAAAGGTGGTTTGGTTTGATGCTGTAGGATAGTCTCCTAAGAAACAGTATCTGACATAGGTATATTGGTTGTAGGATCAATAGGTTGTTTAGAGACAGAGTCTGGAATCTCAGTAATTACTGGAGGTTGCGGGTTACACAATGTGGTGCCAGACCTTAGATGGATATCATTGATATGAAAAGCATAAGATGGCTAATGATTAGCTTCTACAAAATACATAGGTTGTTGTTGTTGTTGCTTACTATTAGGATTTGGCAATGGCTAAGTAGGCATAGGCATTTGTTTTGTATTTTCAGTTGGTGTTGTGAGAGCTGTAGATGGCAGCATGAGGGCCGGAAGTTGTGGTTGTTGTGGCTACAGGAATCCAGGGGATTGGCTCTTCCATTGTTGAGAGCTTCTCCAATGAGGGTTCTGCTACCAATTACCTTGGGGTGGAGCCCATTTTCCTTGTGGGTGTTGCCAACCTCCTTGAGGAGATTTCCATTGTGAATTTTGATAGTTAGGCCATTGTGGTTGAGAGGTATTCCATGGTGGTGATGGGCCATATGTAGGTTGCTATTGGTTACTATAATTAGAGTAAGGATTACCAAAATTTAGAGTGTCTTGAGGCATACCTTGTATTTAAGCCCATAAACACCTTTGTCCAACATAGAATACTTGGTCATCATCACCTTCTACTACCTTAAAGTCAGTAGGTAATTGTTTAGCCTCAATATTAGCCACCATCTTACATCTGCAGTCACGCTTCTTTTGTCGACAATGTGGACATAGCTCAGCCAAGATTGGTTCAGCTTCCTCATGTTTCTTTCGAGCTTGCATAGTATCCAACTGTGTAGCCATATTATTTATGATATCATGCTTGAAGTTAGACAGCAAATTTTAAATCTTCATCCGTGAAACTCCATTATTAGAAGCCTTTCCCATTGTGGCCTGATGACCTCTTCCCTTCTTGACACTTGCTCGAGAGTAATTGCAGCATATGCTCTTAATATCATTCCAAGGCACTTGGGTTATATCTCCTCCTCCCATTAGATCCAAAGCATCAATACAAGAATCATTGATTCCCCTTAGAAAAAGTAATTTCTGAGATTCTTCATTGAGAGTATGGTCTGAATTCTTCTTCAAGGAAAACAAAAACCTTGAGACATAGTCTTCCAAGCTTTCATCCTCCTTCTGCTGAATTTAGAATATATCATCACCGTTACTACCACTCTTGCAATATTCCTTATTTTTGTCAAGAAACTTTGTTTGCATGAGTGCCCAACTATCAATAGCATTCCTCCCCAAACTCATGAACCATCTTAGAGCTCCTTCTTTCAAAGTAGCAAGAAACAACTTCAGCTTGTGAGCATCTGTGGTATAATCATAACTTCGATAGAGGATATCGAACTCAAACAAGAAAGTGTTTGGGTCCTCTATAACTAGTCCATAGAACTTGAGAAGTAATGAAGAAGGAAATTTTTTGAGTTTATCAATACCTTGCTGGGCTATAATAGGGAATTCAAAAGCAGGAGGTCGATTAGGTGGATTTTTTGCCATATCTTCTTGATGAAGTATCAGAGCAAATGGATTTTCCTGAGGTTCTTCGTCAGCAAGGTCAAAGGGAAATTCAGCGAGTGGGTCTTCAGCAAATGGATTGATATCTTGGTTTCCTTCTTCCTCAAATAGATTATAAGTTGGTTCAAAATCGTTATCAGTGAGGGAAGGGTTTGGTAAGAATCTCCCTAGAGCATCACTTCTTCTATGCATGTAATGGACTTAACTCAAAATTTGAAGGATTTGAAAATTCCAGAATAAACACACTAAGCTACTGCTAATAATGACTATGACAGGTTCTTAGCTTGACACCATCCCCGACAACGGTGCCAAAAATGGTTGTCGTCCACAAAAGGATATAAAAGTCACGGAAAATCCTAACTTGGGAATTGGACATTCCAGTAGGTTACTAACATCTTTTCATGGTCATTCATTTACTTGTCAAACCAGGGAACATATACTTTAAATGGAGCGGCACTGTATGTGCACTAAGAACCAGTTTTAGCCACAACCTACTTGAAATAAATGCTTGAAAGGAATTATAACTCTAATGCAGGAATGTGAGATAAAATATTACTAACTTAAGCATCACTTAACTAAAGTAGGAATCGTAATAACCATTACTGGGAAACAAACCATGAACTTGCCTTATGCTGTGGGAACAATGTAAGATTGAGTTTGCATTAAAACTTACTGGAATGAAATTCAAACAGATAAGCAACAAGAAGTAAACAGCTAACTACAGATACTTACTAAGTGGGCCCCCTTAGCAAGCATCAACCAATTAAACAAGAGTTGAACTCAAAACTTCATTAGCTTTTTATTCATGAACTCTGAATCACATACATGGTTGTTCTGTGTGTAAGAAATCTTTAACACAAAGCTCTGTTTTTCATTATAACAGTAATCTCAATACACTTTGTTCTAACTCTATTCTCTATTCTAGTCTCTTCCTAATCATCTCGTTCACTTTCATAGGAGGAACATTTATTTAAAGAGAAACAGCTAACTAAATAACTAACAGAGAAAGATGCGGATATAAATGCCTCCTGAGGCTGAGGAACAGATTTCATAAATGCAAGTTTATCCGCTTCAACAGACTCAGAGGGAATCTAGAACTCCACTCTTCCTAGATTGATGATTCATTCGGTTTCCTTCCCAATGACCCGAACAAAGGATCCTCGCTTGAAACGACTCCTTCAATGGTGTGTTGGAGGTGGCTTTTTCTGCAAGGCCCTATTTTGTTGTGCATTGACCCATTCAGACCACCTTTTAACAACCTATAGGACACATGGCAATAGAGGCAAAAGAAGGCATGCACTCATAATAACACGATACCCATTATTAATCACATGCATCAAATTCATCTTTACTTATCCAAAAACTACATATATTGTTATCAGTCAATTGAGAGGTCAAAATAAGGTAATGAACATAGACATACTTAGATATTTAGGCTACAAGAATATAGGAATGATTGTCATAGAATACTACCCATTAACATGAAAATTTTATAACCACAGAGTTTAAAACATCCATAAAAGAGAACAAGGGTATTTAAAACTATAACATGATATCCAAATTATAAACATATTTTGGGCTCATCACCCTACTAAAGATTTAAATTCTTTAAACCGACTGAACACTTATGATTTATTTTTAAGAAAGTATACAAATGCCCTTCTCGAACAGTCATCGATAAAAGAGACATAATATCTAGACTTCGATAACAAAGGAACATTAACTGGACCAAACACATCAGAATGAACATAATCCAGTATACCAAAATATTTATGAGGACTAGAGTAAAATGAAACATGGTGTTGTTTTCCATAAATATAGTGTTCACAAAAATCAAACTCAAGGTTACAATCATCAAGGCCTTCTACAATATTTTTATTCTTCAAGGTTTTTAAACCTTTCTCACCTATGTGACCTAGTCTATGATGCCACAGCATTGTCTTCTCAGTTAGGATTTTTACCTCCAAATAATTTGCAGATAGAGAAGAGTCTTCAACTTCCTCTATAGGAGCATATTTGCTTGACTTTACAGAGGCACTCTTACATTGAACAGGACATACATCCAGCTTGTATAGAGTGCCAGTACATACACCCTTAGCCAACACCATTTGCACCTCTTGCCATTTTACATCCTCTACTAGAGAAAGAAACTTCTACACCAACATCATTTAACTTATTAACAAAAAAAATATTTTGAGCCAGACCTAGTATATGCAGTATGCCACCAATTCCTTTGACTCTCCCATCAAGAAACTGAATTCTTACTCTTCCTTTTCCAATGATCTCTAGTGTTGAATCACTTGCCAGGTACACCTTTCCACCATCATACTTATCCTACTTGGAGAACCATTCTCTATGGGATGTCATGTGAAAGGACGCACCTGAGTCAACCAGCCAGACATCATCTGATGCTTGATTTGTCAAGGTTGTTGCAATGAAGGCATTTGCATCACTTTGAGAAGATTCATTGTCTGAAGCATTCTTCTTCTTCTTCTCCTTACAATCCTTCCAGATATGACCATGTTGCCGACAATTCTAACATCTCACCTTGAAATTTTTACCAGGATATTTTGATCTCCTTGCGGATTCAGATTTTGAATTCTTGTCCTTCTTCTTGCCTTTCTCCTTTGGTCTACTTCAAATAACAAGAGCCTCTTTGGCCATCTCTGAAGACTTCCTTTGTATCTCTTCAAACAACAATGAGGCAACAACATCTTCCATCTTGAAAGTAGTGGTAGTACTTCCAATGGCCATCACAAGATGATCCCAACTATCAGGTAACAAACACAATAGGAGAATGAAATGATCCTCCTCTTCAGTCTTTACACCTACAGACGCCAGCTGATTAACACTCATATTAAATGAGTTCACATGGTCTGCAACAGATGCACCTTCTTCCATCTTCAAGGAGTAAAAATTCTTCCTCGGGAATAACTTATTTACCAAAGACTTTCACTAATAAATATCACCAATATTCTTCCATAATGAAGTTGTAGATATCTCCTCATGGATGTTCAGGAGTAAAAAATCAGCTAGACTCAGTCTTATCAGACCTCTTTCTTTTCAATCAATTCCAAATGAGTAACACTCATATTAAATGAGTTTAGATGGTCTACAACAGATGCACCTTCTTCCATCTTCAAGGAGTACAACTTCTTCCTCGGGAATAACTTATTTACCAGAGACTTTCATTGATAAATATCACCAAAATTCTCCCATAATGAAGTTTTAGACGTCTCCTCATTGACATTCAGGAGTTCAAAATCAGCTAGACTCAGTCTTATTAGACCTCTTTCTTTTCTATCAGCAAGATCCCAATCCTCTTGCTTCATACTTTGTGGCATAGTTCTAGACATTGCAATCCAAAGGTCTCTATCCACAAGCAAGTCTTCCACTTTGAATCTCCATAGCTCAATTTTTTTTCATTAAAATTTTCAATCTCTATTCTACTTGATGTACTCGCCATCTCAAATAGAAACAATTTTCAACAATGCAAGACTCCCAGTAAAATAGTATTAGCACAAAAAACTGATCTTTTCTCTCAAGGATAACACAAATGGCCAGTCTCTGATACCACTTGAAGGGAAATTAGGGATGGATCTATTGACCCAACAGTGTGAAATACATTCCCTTAACACTAATACAACAGAGGAGAAGAGAAAAAATGAGTTCTAATAGCTTCTAAAACTACTGAGATTAATACAAACAACATAAAAGAGATAATAAAATATTAAGCATTCATAGATAACACAAGTATTTACGTGGGAAAACCTTTTTAAGTAAAAAAACCACCACACCAAGCAAGAACAATTGTATTATAGTAATAATCAATTACATACAATATCAGCCCTTGCTCTCTGATCAACTCACAACAACTTCAAGTTATCTCTCATTGTTACAATACTTCTCTCAAAGTATACAATAATCAATACACAATCTATTACATCGATTTTCCTTTTTAACCATCACCTTTTGGTTTACATAAAATATTGTATTCAACTGATAGATTCATACATCACATTCAATGTCTCAACCAATTTGCAGACATCAGGTTCATGTACTGATTTCCTAATCACATAATTGATCTGATCTGCAAATCTCTTTTGCATCGAGCCACCCAGGCATTAATTTCATTGCCTTAATTTGGTTCATTCTAACAGTCGCACAAGTCATGCAATAACTTCTTTTACTACATTAGCCTTTAGCCAATCAAACTATTATCTACCTACCACGTGTCCAAACTTTATTCGCCTATCACTTTGACTTGCTAGTCCAACTTAGTTGATTGAGCTCCGAGCTCATTCGGGCTCTTACCACACTACCGCTGAACTCACCAACTCGCCTCGCGGTATGGCGGTGAGCTTAGCTGAGCTCACAGAAGTCTTCACTGAGGCCAGACCCACCATCCCCACACTACCACTACCCAGTTCGAGTCAACCCACGGTGTGGCGGTAGCCGTCAAGCAAACCACTAGCGATCATACCGCGCTACCATAGGGGCCGCCAAGCCACCCCGTGGTAGGGTGGTAACAGCCAAGCCGACCGCTGGCAGTCTCACCGCGAAGACCACAGTGAGAGGAACCACCACCAGTGGTATGTCAATAACCACTGAGCCCGCCACTGGTGGTCTCACCGCAGTGAGGGGGACCACCGCCTATGATATGGTGATAACCACTAGGCTCACCACTAGCGGCTTCACCACGGCCACCACAGTGAGTCAACTCACCACCTATGGTGGAGTGGTAACCACCAAGCCACTACTAGCGGCTTCACCATGACCACCACGATGAGGGCCTTCGCATACCATGGTAAGAAAATGACCAATGAAGCAAGATGTACGCTGCCTACCCTAACCACCGAGGTGAGTAAACTCACAGTGCATAGTAAGGTGGTAACCACCAAGCCCATCACCATGGTATCACCAAGGTCAAGACAAACTGCCACAATAAAGTGGTAAAGGAAAATAGAAGGCAGGTGTGGTATGGCGATAAAGGCAAAATCAAGAATTTTTTGCCAAGTCTAAAGAAAGCAGAGGTACAAACTAGAAATCAAGACGTGATTTCCCAACACTACGATCCCCTCTTGGACCATCCCACTAATCTCTACTATTCAATTCTATGTTACATTATCCCCTTCGACTCCCATCCCATTGTACCCTCTACTATTTCACCACATGTTCCATTATCCCCTCTTGGTCTTGTCTCTTTATCCCTTCTATGTTATACTACATCCATCCAAAATTTATCCTATACACATACCATTACAAGAAAAATTTCCTTCCACTCATTCTTGGCCAACTCTCTTCTCCATTATATTTGCACATCTCAATAGCCAACTTCATGTGCTATAGTCCAACACTAGACACATCCTAGTTCATCTTATGTTCCATTATCCCCTCTTGGTCTTGTCCCATTTTCCCCTCCTATTCTCATCCTATTATCCCATCCTTATTCATCCTATGCCCATATTCACCCTATACACTCATCTATATCTTCACAATTATTGACATCATCTCCCTTAAGAACTAGGAGGAAACTTACATCCACTATTCTGTATTTCTAGACATGCAAAATATGATTGTCCATCCTGAGTACTATGCCAACAACCACTATTATTGATCTTGCATGATGATGCATGATTTGGACTATTCTTGTGATCAAGAATAATGAGTTCACTTGAAGTTTGTATATATAGCTCCTCACTATCATACTTATGCTATCATGGTGAATATAACCTGTGTTTGCATCTTACTCATGAGTTACCCTTATGCCTCTACCCCTTATGGTCATGATCATTGTCCTTATATCCATTTTTTTTTAACATTAGGGTTTAAGGGTGCATGTTTATGTATATTGAGTTGGATTCCCTGTATGAAGCATGATATTTGAGATCATTTCTCAAATGAAAATTCAACCATGATATCCACACCAATACCTCTTTTACAATTATGTTCAATAGAAATGTGGTCTCGTAGTGATGGAATGCCATGACAAACAATTTTTTCATGGCATTCCATCACCATGAGATCACATTTCTTTTAGGCACTAAATGCATTCCATCAACCAAATGCACTAAATGTGATCATCACTAAAGTGGCAATTCCTATCTTACCTCCACTAAATAATTTTATTGACTTCGATAAACTTGGCATGCTTGACAAGCATAGTTTCAAAAATTAGTGCAGAAAAATAACTCTGTAAAGTGCACCAAATCATAATAAATGAGCAGCATAATGACCTTTGCATATCTTTAGAAGACAAATCCTCTTAAGGGGAAAGCATTAGCAACATAAAATAGGACTATGATACATAAAGGGAGCATAAACTTCATGCACACACATGTATAAAGAGATATTAAATATAGATCTTCTTAAGATTAGTAAATTAAATAGACCCTAATGAAACCCTACCAATGTCTATATGAAAGCCTTATACACAAAAATTAACCAAATGTGAAATAAAATAGTGATCAATAACATGACTTTACAAATTCAATGTGCATACTTACAAATCAATCCAACAAACCATCCGGGTCTACTCTAGGCTTTTTTGTGTCAAGTATTGCCTCATGGTCAAACTCACGCACCTTCCACAAGTTCTTGTTCATAGGTCTACCCTTATATTTGATCAAATGAACATTGGATATGACGACAAGGTTGGAGTAGTGAAGAATCTTTTGATGCATTTTGAAGTCTTCAAAGAACCAAACTAGAGCATTCTTAATTGGGTACCTTCTTAGCCATGTTCCAGTAACAACCACCAAACTTATAGGATAGTCTATGTTTTCTCCATCTATAACTGGGGCCTCCAATTTCTTTTTTTCCTCAATACAATGACACCAGTAATAATATGCCCCCTCTTCATTGTCTTCATCTACAATCACTGCATAAACATGCCCTGCATTGATATGTTCATCTAGTTAGATGTATTTAATGAACATCACAATAAAAAAACAAAGTAAGATAAATCTAGGAATTTTGTATTAACTATGAAAGAATATATATTACCTGGTTCTAGTAGATCCGACACATGATCAAATTCAATGGATGATTGCATATTTGTGATTTGTAGAGCCATCAGGAGTTGATATGTGTCAAGTGGGGTTAGACTTCTTATAGACCATTCATCAACTCACTCTTTTGAGTTTCAATCATTCCATGCTTGAAGTATACATGCAAAAATAAAGCATGCCATCTTCTATGTATGGATAGTCCATGTACCTGCATTGGAGCTTCTAAAAGAGTGTAGCTCACTCAATCTGGTTAATGTACAAAAATCCTCATATTTTCCAATGTGTGTATCATCTACCAACCAAAAATCTACAAAATAAATAATTGCCTTCATTACCTAGACCCATTGCATGATTTCCCCACTAGACAATTAATTTTGCATCTATCAAATTTTCTTTGTCTTTGTACTTTAACTCTTCTCGTGCTAAGGCTCTTTTGATACATGCACCTACTCCATCATGCTCCCCCTTTCCATGCCTGGCCTCTGAGAAGTTCCACATATGTTGAACACCACTGATTCTATGCATCCTGCTCAACTAGTAAAACATTTTGGAGTTCTTGAATTGCAATTTATAGTTATTTGACCATATGACATCCTAACTAAATTATATGCCATGCTAACTGGATTATATGCCCCTACTAGCCAAATCAGCATAGAACATTTGAAAGCAACCTTGCACAAACTATGTAGAATGTGTGTGATCATTATTGATGTTAAAGTGATACTCCCTCAATACCTTTCTATTATCCTCTATACTATCATTTTCATGAATATTGAATGCTATATGAACAAATATAGCAACCTGTGTGGAGTTATAGTATTGTGATTGCACCTTGTTATGTGGTTGTAGTGTGTAGTTCTCTGTGAAGTTGACAACTAAAATGATACTATGACTTGTGGAAACGTGTCCTTGCATAAGTTAAATTGTGATTCCAACCACCGAGCTCTATGTGTATGCCTTGCATACTCATACACCACTTGATCATGAAAAATGCTCATATATTGATACACTGGAATCTTATCACCAACCAATTCACACTTCTTTCCTTCTTTCCCATCTTTTAGACTGTAGGCCACTGTCTTGTATTTTCCAAATTCCACAATTTTGTTTCCAATTGCATGTGTACTATCCATGTGTTGGAAAATTGGAAAATTTTGCATGCTACCACAATGATCACATGTTCCATCCAAACATTATTTCTTGTAAAAAAATTGACCATCCACTCTTTCACATAAAATTTTAGATAAGAAATCCCTTGAAGATTTAGGTGGAGGCCTTATGTTACATTCTTGTAAAACATTGTTAGTATACATATCTACACATATGCATTGATAAACATCATAATGGTTAGAAATCTCAATATGTACTCTACAACAACAAGTAGTGCATGTGCAATTTATTTTGACATAAAAAGGCTTTAGCATTTCAATATAACCTTGACATATTTTAACTTGAGGAAACCTCTCTACAAAATTATCAAAAAATTGGTTGACTGGTGTCCAAAAAATTCTTTGGATGTGGCTCATGGATTTGACTACCAATTATCCTTCTTACAACATATCTTTGATTAGGAGATACCCTTGTGTTATCCTTCCAAAAATATTGTATTAGAGATCGGAAGGCTTGAAAATTTTGTTTATCTTTCCATGGTAGTCTACTCGATAATTCCCATAACTCATTTCTATTTGGATCTTCCACTCTTTCACGCCTTCTTTTGGTTCTCATTAGAGACGATCTACTTATTTTCAAATATTTACTTGTCTTTGTAAGGTTCATCTTATTCTTGGTTTGATTGCTTAACAATGTTGTTGTCGTCACATGTCATGTGGCACAACTATCTTTTGTGCATGAGGTAGAACCCACTCTCTCATATGCACTCATCATATTATTTACAGTAAATTTTTCACTCGAGTCATTTGATGTTCTTAGCCCAAGAATATTCATGGTCGGCCTAAATTTGAGTCGCCTCATCATTTCAAAAAATAGTTGACATCTTCCAACCTCACTTAGCTTCTCAAAAAATAAATTCCATATCCTCTTCGCATATCTTTGACATGTACATTTTGGAATCTTATCATCCATTGGTTTCAAAACATTACATCAATATCAATCAAATAGTTAGGTTTTCTATGTAAAACTCTAGGAGAATTTCTCAAAGGTAAAGTTGTGTCAACATTAGAAATGTCAACAACATCAGGGATAGATGGTGTACCTTCAATCGGAGGTGAAATCAATGGTGTACCTTGATATTGACATGAAAATGATGTTGTACCTCCAACTAGAGATGTGGTATGTGGAGTGTCTTCAAATAGAGATTTGTTTGTTGATGTACTTTCAAAACCACATGTTTTTAATGGTGTCTCTTCAATTGGAGATGTGATCATTGATGTACTTTGAACATGAGATATTATAGATGGTGTGCATTAAAATTCACTTATGGTTGATGATGTGCCCTCAACTTTTGGATTAATTTCTCTCCTTGCACGATTTTTTTGAACTTGTTCCCTTTGTGTTGCTAATTCAACATCTCTCTTAGATTGCACAGGAATTTCTTCCTCTATGGGCTGCAATTTATTTTCTTCATGAGCTTGCCTTTTTGTTTCTCTTCTCCTTGAATTTTTAGCTTCACATTCATCCACTGTTAGAGGCTTTTTTCATTTCCTTGCCATGATTTTGAATGATACATGTTCACACACACATAGAACAAAAGTAAGTAATGTATTTTATGAAACATATTCATATAGTTGATCACATTGCATTTTATGAAATATATTCATATCATTGATTATGTATTGAATTTCATATCTTTCAAACTCAAAGCATTACTTCATGTTGAATAACTAATAACTAGATGTTGATCTATCTATGACAAAATTTCCTACCAAAAAACTCACTACCTTTTCTATGCTACCGCATTTTTCATACATGTCTACCAAAGCATATTATCAAAGATTTCTATGCTACCACATTTTTTATACATGTCTACCAAAAAAAATTTCATACATGTTTACCAAACCATTCTTCATACTTGTCTAAAAACTAATTTTATGAAAGAATTTAGTGAGTTGTTTGAAAAATGCCTCAAATAAATGTGGTCTCATGGTGATGGACATCACCATGAGATCACATTTCTTTGAGGCATTTTTTCAAACAACTCACCGCCTTTTCTATGCTACCACATTTTCCATACATGTCTACATAATAATTTTATGAAACATGTCTATGCTACCACCATTTTAATACATGTCTAATAAAGAATTTAATGAAAGAAGGCAGTGAGATGTTTGAAAAAATGCCTCAAATAAATGTGGTCTCATGGTGATGGAAATCACCATGAGACCATATTTCTTTGAGGAATTTTTTTAAATAGCTCACTACCTTTTCTATGCTACCACATTTTCCATACATTTATATCAAATAATCTTATCAAACATGTCTATGCTACCACATTTTTCATACATGTCTACCAAAGCATTTTATGAAAGAAGGCAGTGATTTGTTTGAAAAAAATGCCTCAAAGAAATGTCGTCTCATGGTGATTTCCATCACCATGAGACCACATTTCTTTATAGAATTTTTTCAAATAGCTCACTTCCTTTTCTATGCTACCACATTTTCCATACATGTCTACCAAAGAATTTTATGAAACATGTCTATGCTACCAAATTTTTCATACATGTCTACCAAAGAATTTAATAAAAGAAGGAAGTGAGATATTTAAAAAAATTCCTCAAATAAATGTGGTCTCATGGTGATGGACATCACCATGAGACCACATTTCTTTGAGGAATTTTTTCAAACAACTCATTGTCTTTTCTATGCTACCACATTTTCCATACATGCCTACGAAATCATTTTATCAAACAATTCACTTCCTTGCTGCTATGACTAAAAGCCTAAAATAGGTTCTTTTGAATACAAAGGAATGACATATCAAATCAAATATAAAAAAACAATCAACTCTAAAGGGAAATATTTGACAAAAAAGTGTTAAGAGAAAATGCAAAGTCATTATGGTTGTAATAGGGCAGAGTTTGGAGTTTGAAAACTTTGAAAATCATGATTATAAGGACAGGTATTCTTTTTTTTTAGTTGTGCAAACTTAAGAAGGAATAAAGGATAGTGACTTCAAGCTATTTAAAATGATAGTGATTACATAAATCATTGCACATCTTTAAAACTCAAAGCAATATTTCACATTGCATAAATAATATAACTAGATGTTTATAGATGATAAAATTTCAATTACAATCTAATGTTTTTGAAATTCAGCCTATGTGAAACTCTTATGCAATTACTTCACATTGCATAACTAATAACTAGGAGTAACTGCCAATTGCATTTTATTTTCATTTCTTTCCATGAGACCATATTGGTTTGAGGCATTTTTTCAAATCCTTTATATAAGTTTAGATGAATTTATCTATTATGTGATGTTTTTCAATTTTTGTCTTTGAACTCCTAAAAATTAAACTTTTATATGCAACTTCCATCTAATTCAATGTTGAATTCTATGTATAACAATGAATATTAATAAAATCATCAAATGAATGATCTATATTGTCAAAACAAGACAAAAAAATCAATATAAACATCTAGCTAAAATTTAAAAGAGTGAGTTCCACTATCCATGATGGAAATGGACTACTATAAGAAATGCAAATGGAATTCATAAGAAATTTTGTGTTAAGTTGATATACTCTATATAAGTTTACATGAATTCATCTAAATTATGTCATGTTTTCAATTTTTTTTCTTCAAAATCCTAAAAATCAAAAAAAAATATGCAACTTTCCAATTGCATGTTGAATTGTATGTAAAACTATTGTGATTAATAAAATCATGAAAGAAATGGTTTATATTGCCAAAACCAAAAAAAACTAAATATGATCATTTCAATTGTACCAAAATGAATATATTACCTGAGATAATGAAAAATGGTGTAGAAAATTTAAATTGTCTTCTTCTACATTGTATAGCATACAAATTGATGCTAAAAATGTGATGGATCAAACAAATTTGGTAAAACAATAATTCAACTACATATTTTTTTGAGTCGGATAAAGCACATAACTAGACAAATGGAAAGAATTGTGAGCCTGAATAACGAGGTCTTGACTCCTTTTTTACCATTTTTGGAAAAGGAACATTTGACACTCACCAAATTTGGATAGCGCCAAATTTGGTGAGCAAAAAATGTGTTTCTCAACCTTAATCCCCGAATCCTCAAACCTTGACCCTAATCTGTCAACCCTTTAACTTAAACCCTAAACCCTCTACCCTCTAACCTACACAATAAACCATAAACCTTAATCCCTCAACACTATCCCTTAGACCCTACACCCTAAACCCTCTACCCTCTACCCTCTACCCTACACATTAAACCCTCAACCCTTATCCCTCAACACTATCCCTTAAAACTTAAACCCTAAACTTGAAACCCTTGACCCTAACCTATCAACCTTATACCTTAAACCCTAAACCCTCTACCCTACACATTAAATCCTCAACCCTAATCCCTCAACACTATCCCTTAAATAATAATTTTTCAACCCTCAACCCTTAAACCGTAATACCTCAACTCTCAACCCTTAAATTGTAATACCTCAACCCTCTACCATCTACACTATACTTTAAACCCTTAACCATAAATACCTAAGAGAGATGAGAGGGAGCAAGAAAGATAAAGACCTGAGAGAGGGAGTTGGAGTGAGAGGGAGAGAGAAAGATAAATACCTAAGAGAGGGATTTGGAGTGAGAGCGAGAGAGAGAGAGAGAGAGAGAGAGATAAATCTAAGATGGAGTGTGAGAGAGGGAGTTGGAGTGAGAGATTAGTATAGGGAGGGTGGGAGGGAGTGATACCTAAGAGAGAGATAGAGACTTGAGAGGGATATAGAGAGTTATCTAGTTAGCGTGGGGAGGAGAGACTTGAGAGAGTGAGAAGGGGTGGGAGGGATATTTTGAGGGAGAGACCTGAGAGAAAGAGGGAGTGTGAGAGAGGGGGTTGGAGTGAGAGAGAGAGTAGTCTAGGTAGGGTGGGAGAAAGTGAGACCTGGGAGAGAGAGACTTGAGAGGGGGAGAGATTAATATAGTTAGCGTGGGGGGGAGAGACCTAGGAGAGGGAGAAGGGGTGGGATGGATATTTTGAGGGAGAGACCTGTGAGAGAGGGAGTGTGAGAGAGGGGGTTGGAGTGAGAGATATTTTTCTAGGTATGGTAGGAGGAGTGAGACCCAAGAGAGAGAGAGAGAGAGAGAGAGAGAGAGAGAGAGAGAGAGAGACTTGAGATGGAGAGAGATATTTATCTAGCTAGGGTGGGGGGGAAGACCTAAGAGAGGGAGAGGGGTTATGAGGGATATTTGAGGGAGAGACATATGAGAGAAGGAGTGTGAGAGAGGGGGTTGGAGTGAGAGAGAGTTGTCTAGGTAGGGTAGGAGGGAGTGAGACCTAAGAGAGAGACTTGAGATGGAGAGAGAGATTTATTTAGTTAGGGTGGGGGGAAGACCTAATAGAGGGAGAGGGGTTGGGAGGGATATTTTGAGGAGGAGATCTGAGAGAGAGAGAGATGAGAGGGAGAGAGAAATATAACGACCAAAGAGAGGGAAATGGAGTGAGAGAGAGAGAGAGAGAAAGACTTGGGAGGGAAAGGGAGAGGGAGTGTGAGAGAGGGGGTTGGAGTGAGATATTTTTATAGGTAGGGTGAGAGGGAGACAATTGCATTGAATAAAATGAGTTATCTAGATAGGATGGGAGGGAGAGACCTGAGACAAGGAGAAGGGGTGGGAGGGATATTTTGTGGGAGATACCTGAGAGAGAGACGGAGTGTGAGAGAGATTAATCTAGGTAGTGTGGGAGGGAGTGAGACCTAAGAGAGAGAGAGAGACTTGAGAGGGAGATAGAGAGTTATCTAGTTATAATGGGGAAGAGACTTGAGAGAGGAAGAAGGGGTGGGAGGGATATTTTGAGGGAGAGACCTAAGAGAGAGAGGGAGAAGGTGTGGGGAGATATTTTGAGGGAGAGACATGTGAGAGAGGGAGTGTGAGAGATGGGGTTGGAGTGAGAGAGAGAGAGATTATTCTAGGTAGGGTGGGAGGGAGTGAGACTTGAGAGAGAGAGAGAACCTACTACATCAGAGAAAGAGAGTTATCTAGTTAGGATAGGAGGGAGAGACCTAATAGAGGGAAAATGGGTAGGAGGGATATTTTGAGGGAGAGATCTAAGAGATGGATTGTGAGAGAGGGGTTTGGAGTGAGAGAGAGTTGTCTAGGTAGGGTGGGAGGGAGTGAGACTTGAGAGGGAGAGAGAGTTATCTAGTTAGTATGGGGGAGAGAGACTTAAGAGAGGGAGAAAGGGTGGGAGGGATATTTTGAGAGAGATAATTGAGAGAGAGGGTGTTGGAGTGAGAGAGACTAATCTAGGTAATGTGGGAGGGAGTGAGACTTGAGAGAGAGAGAGACTACTAAATATGAGAAAGAGAGTTATCTAGTTAGTGTGGGAGGGAGATACCTGAGAGAAGGAGGAGTGGGAGGGATATTTTGGGGGAGAGACCTGAGAAAGAGGGAGTGAGAGAGGGGTTTGGATTGAGATAGAGAGGTTTTTAGGTAGGGTGGGAGGGAGTGAGACCTGAGAGAAAGAGAGAGGGACTTGAGAGGGAGGGAGAGAGAGATATTTATTTAGGATGGGGAAATACTTGAGAAAGGGAGAGGGGTTGGGAGGGATATTTTTAGGGTGAGGTCTAAGAGAGAGAGAGAGAGAGATGAGGGATATAGAAATATAAAGGCTTGAGAGGGGGATTTGGAGTGAGATTGGGAGAGAGAGAGGGATTGTGAGAGAGGGGGTTGGATTGAGAGAGAGAGGGTAGTCTAGGTAGGGTGGGAGGGATTGAGACTTGAGAGAGAGAGATACTACTACATTGGAGAATGAGATTCATCTAGTTAGGATGGGAGGGAAAGACCTGTGAGAGGGAGAAGAGGTGGGAGGGATATTTTGAGGGAGAGAACTGAGAGAGAGGGAGTGTAAGAGAGAGGATTGGAGTGATAGAGAGTAGTCTAGGTAGGGTGGGAGGGAGGGAGACCTGAGAGAGATACTTGAGAGGGAGAGAGAGATTTATCTAGTTAGCATGGGGGGGAGATACCTAAGAGAGGGAGAAGGGGTGGGAGGGAGTGAGACCTAAGCGAGAGAGACTTGAGAGGGAGAAAGAGAGTTGTCTAGTTAGCATGGGGAGATATATCTGAGAGAGGGAGAAGGGGTGGGAGGGATATTTTGAGAGAGAGGGAGTGTGAGAGAGGGGGTTCGATTGAGAGGGATTAGTATAGGAAGGGTGGGAGGGAGTGAGACCTGAGAGAGAGAGAGAGACTTTAGAGGGAGAGAGTTATCTAGTTAGGGTGGGGAGGAAGACCTGGGAGAGGGAGAGGGTTTGGGAGGGATATTTTTAGGGAGAGACATGAGAGAGATATGGATGAGGGGGAGAGAGAAAGATAACACCTGAGAGAGGGATATGGAGTGAGAGAGAGAGAGGGAGTGTGAGAGAGGGGATTGAAGTGATATATATTTGTTTAGGTAGGGTGAGAGGGAGTGATACCTGAGAGAGAGAGAGAGAGACTACTACATCAGAGAAAGAGAGTTATCTAGTTAGGATGGGAGGGAGATACCTAAGAGATGGAGAAAGGGTGGGAGGGATATTTTGAGGGAGTGTGAGGGAGGGGTTGGAGTGAGAGAGAGTAGTCTAGGTAGGGTGGGAGGGAGATGGAGTGAGAGAGAGAGAGAGGGGGGTTGGAGTGAGAAATATTTGTCTAGGTAGGGTGGGAGGGAGTGAGACCTAAGAGAGAAACTGCTACATCGGAGAAAGAGATTTATCTAGTTAGGATGGGAGGGAGAGACCTGATAGAGGGGAAAGGGGTGGGAGGGATATTTTGAGGGAGAGACATGAGAGAGAGAGTGTGAGAGAGGGGGGTTTGGAGTGAGATAGAGTAGTCTAGGTAGGGTGGGAGGGAGTGAGACCTAAGAGAGAGAGAGAGAGACTTGAGAAGGAGAGAGAGTTATCTAGTTAGTGTGGGGGCAGAGATCTAAGAGAGGGGGAGGGTTGGGAGAGTTATTTTGAATGAGAGACTTGAGAGAGAGATTTGAGAGAGATACCTGAGAGAGAGAGAGATGAGAGAGAGAGATAAATATAAAGACTTAAGAGAAGGAGTTGGAGAGAGAGAGGGAGAAAGACCTGTGAAGGAGAGAGAGTGAGGGAGTGTGAGAGAGGGGGTTGGAGTGAGAGAGATTTGTCTAGGTAGGGTGGGAGTGAGTGAAACCTGAGAGAGAGACTTGAGAGGGAGAGAGAGTTATCTATTTAGGGTGGGGGGGATACCTAAGACATGGATAGGGGTTGGGAGGGATATTTTAAGGGAGAGACTTGAGAGAGAGGGAGTGGGAGACACTTGAGAGAGAAATATAAAGACTTGAGAGAGGGATTTTAAGTGAGTGAGAGAGAGAAAGACTTGAGAGGGAGTGCGAGAGAGGGGGCTGGAGGGAGAGAGATTTGTCTAGGTAGGGTGGGAGGGAGTGAGACTTGAGAGAGAGATATTTTTATATGGAGCCTAATTAGACTCAAAGGTTAAATTTCCCCCACTTTTATTGGTATGGTCTCCCCCATAGGGAGTTTGGGGATAGTGGCCCCAAGATGGGGTCAAGGGGTAGTGCCCCTTGTGGGGTCTAGGGTCAAACAACTTTTATTATTTTTTAAAGGCATCAAGAGTTTTTTTTCTATTGGACAACATAAAAAAACCCTATTTTTTAACTGACATAAGTCTTGATAAAATGGCTAAGGGTTAGGGTTTCTGTTGACATTGTATTGTAGCATTTGTAGCGGTATTGAGTTGCAAGGATTGTTGGTTGTTTGATTTAATGGATAGTAATATTGGACTCTCTGATGGTGGATGTAGCCCGAGTTTAGGTGAACCACATTAAAAATTGTCTCTTGTTGTTATTATTTTTGTGTATTTTTCATTCCTTTGTTTAATCTTTGTTTGCATTTAATTAATATCTTCTGCATGCAATTCCTAACAAGAGAGACTATTGTCAGAGAAAGAGAGTTATCTAGCTAGTATGGGAGGGATAGACCTGAGAGAGTGAGAGGGGGTGGGAGGGATATTTTGAGGGAGAGAACTAAGAGAGAGGGAGTGAGAGATAGGGGGTTGGAGTGAGATAGAGTAATCTAGGTAGGGTGGGAGGGAGTGAGATCTGAGAGAGAGAGAGACTTGAGAGGGAGAGAGAGATTTCTCTAATTAGGGTGGGGGGGAGAGATGAGAGAGGGATAGGGATTGTGGGGGATATTTTGAGGGAGAGATCTTGGAGAGAGGGAGTGTGAAAGAGGGGGTTAGAGTGAGAGAGAGTTGTCTAAGTAGGGTGGGAGGGAGTGATACCTGAGAGAGACTTGAGAGGGATAGAGAGAGAGAGAGATAGAGAGTTATCTAGTTAGGTTGGGGGGAGAGACCTAAGAGGGGGAGAGGGGTGGAAGGGATATTTTGAGGGAGAGACTTGAGAGAGAGGGAGGGAGGGAGGGAGGGAGAGAGAGAGAGATGGAGTGGGAGACACCTGAGAGAGAGACTTGAGAGGGAGAGGGAGAGAGGGGGAGTGGGAGAGACCTAAGAGAGAAACTTGTGAGGGAGAGAGAGTTGTCTAGTTAGGGTGGGAGGGAGAGACTTGAGAGAGGGAGAAGGGGTGTGAAATATCCAAGAGACAAAGGGTGGGAGGGATAGAGCAAGGGAGAGAGAGTTGTCTAATGGGTGGGAAGGAGAGACTTGAGAGAGGGAGAGGGGGTGCGAGAGATCCAAGAGACAAATGGTGGGAGGGAGAGAGTGAGGGAGAGATATTTTTCTAATGGGTGGGAGAGAGAGACTTGAGAGAGGGAGAGGGGGTGCAAGAGATCCAAGAGACAGAGGGTGGAAGGGATAGAATGAGGGAGAGACCTAAGAGAGAGGGGGTGGGAGGGATAGAGGGAGGGAGAGACTTGAGAGAGAGAGAGAGGGTGGGAGGGATAGAGGGACGAAGAGACTTGAGAGGGCGATTTATCCTATACATTAAACCCTCAACCCTATACCTTAAACCCTAAGGACGGAAGACAAGTTAGAGAATGTAGGAGAGACCTAGAGAGGGTTGAGAGATCTAATGGGTATGTGTTCGTTAAGAGGGAAGAAGGAAGAGATGGAGTGAAAGGTAAAAACTCAAATATCCATCAATGATCATAAACTATGAACTCTAAGCATTATCAAAGTGGTGGAGAGAGACACAAAGAGAAATAAAAGTTATTTTTTTATAAATGGAGCTCATTTGGTGAGTGCCAAATTTGGTTCTCTCCAAATGGCACATCCAATTTGGCACTCACAAAATTTGGTGAGCGCAAAATGGGATGTGTCATTTAGAGAGAAAAAAAATTGGTTCTCACCAAATGAGTTGCTTATGGACATGATTTTCTTAGGAGGATACCATATCTACACATATTTTTGGTTGTGCTAACCATCTCGTTCGGGTATCTTTCAATGCAAGTTTATAAAAAAACCATGATGACATTAGGCTTTCTCTTAGCTATCTAAATATTTTATTTTTTTTTACGTTTTAATAATGTTAAGGTTTTCATCCATAACTTCTCTTGTTATTGTCTTCATTTTTTTGTCAAAAACCAACATGTGCTAGTTTTAGGATAGATTTTTAATCATTCATCGAATCTTGAAACAAACTACATTTTTTTAAACTAGACTCCATTCTAAACATGATGAAAAAAATGAATCTATTTTCGATTAGTTTTCAAAAAATTTAGGGGGGAGCACACTCAAATTTTAGCTTTTCAGGATGTATCAACTTCAAAAGTTCATAAAATATTATATATTCATTAAAAAAATTAGCCGAAAGCACGGGGATAAACTACATGGTGTTAGCTAATTTATCACCATTCAGATTTTTGAAATTCTAAAACAAGTTAATGAAAAAGAGGGGGCTCAAGCACTATGCTATTTTTTTGATAAAAAAATGACTTGCCCCCCAACCTCCCCCCCCCGCCCTTTTTGAAACCCTTAATTTTCATTATTTTCAAAAAAACAATATTAGCTTAGAAACTAGACTTGGAGCTCTACAACTCTTGTTCTTGCTGCATCTTTAAATTTTAAGTGTAACTATCTTCCTTTTCTCATGCACATCAAATTTTGTTGATTTCGAGAAAAAAAAAAAAATTGGCATCTTAAGAGTCATTTTTGTGTCACAACTTGGTGCACTTACCTAGAAAAAGGGTTAAGAATAGGGAGAGAGGATAATGTTAGGAAAGGTTAGATGTCAAGGGCTTGATAAAAGGAAGTATGGTATCATCTATATCCATGGCTTGAGGAAGAGAAGAAAAAGATGGAAAAGGAGGATTGCCATGAATTGTATAAGGTGGATGGTTAAGAAGAGAATTAGGAATTGTAGTAAAATGGGTTAGGATGAGGAATCCTTTTCCACATATTTTTTAAATTCTTATACTGTTATTTTATGGTTATATAGGACAATAGAGGTTGGAATGGATGAGTGTAGGAGTGATGATGTAAAGGAGGATTAAGTTAAGTGGATAAAAGTTATAGGAGCATAGATGAAACTTGGGAGGTTGAGAATGTGAAATAAATATTTTTATTTTTTTTATCATTGGATGGAGTAAGGGATGATGATCTATGGTAGATCAAGTAGGCTAGTAAGATCTCAAAGATAGGTGGTGGACCATGTGAATGTGAAAAGGAAAAAATAATATTTGTAGGGTAAAAGTTCATGTGTTTTTCCAAGGTTGCAAAAAAAAATTTAAATCATAATTAGATGAAGGTGTGTTATAGGTAACTTTGGAACTATAATTTTAAGATATGTGGATTTTCTTGATTGATTTATTTTTTATGATACATAGAATATTTGTATTGTGTGGTGTTGACCTTGATTTCCTAATCCATCATGAGATTTATATTTGTACATAAAGGTTTGAATGTTATTGAGAATAGTTATAATAAAGCCTTTGTGCATTAGAGCTTGAAAAATTGGTGTTCACTTAGAAGGTATGGATTTAAACTCATCAAGTCAAGGCCTTCAAAGGAGAATATAGGATCATTCTAATATAAACACCTCATATGCTAGGATCTATATTATATTTGGTCCAAATTCAAGAAGTATGATTATACATCCTAGAAATTTTATGTATATATCATTGTAGTATTTCAAGGATACACCAATGGCTACATAGGTGTCTTGATGGGTGTTGATGTCATACAAAGGTATTCTTATATGATACTTTTTTTTTAAAGATCCTAGATAAATTAAAATATCTTCATAAGAATTCTTATTAACAATTCCACCAATGTAAAAAGTCGCATGATAATTGTTATCAAGAAGGATGCTTGGAAATAGTCTACTAAGTAATTTTCTATTTGGAAAACTACTATGGAGATGAACAAAAACTGGAGTGAAACAACTTAGAAATTGGTGAATGTCAAGACAAATACATTGTATTAAATAAAATAATGAAATTAAAGAGATACCATGAATAATCTAGTGTATGTACACTAGAAATAAGAAGTTAAATTTGTTAGAAATACACAAACTCAATTTAAATATTTTTTGAAGTTAGGACAAGGTTGTTGGGGTCTACTATGGGCCTATGGATTTAGCTTGGTCCCAAGGGGTGCCATGATGCTATACTTGAGAATATTATAAAATTTTGTACAAAGGTACTTAAAATTTCTTGTAATTTTCCCTTTTAATACACTCTTCAAAATTCTTCACATATTTTCATACATTTCACTTGCAAATCTCAAAATGAATGAAATAAACCCAACAAAATATTAAAAAAAGTTGAAGAGGAATCTATCTCAGTCAATCCCCTTGTGGGTATTCAAGAATGAATCCAGCTGACCTAAAAGACTACTAAAAATACTAAAACGAATTCTTTATCTAGAATTCAAACTAATTCTCTAAGTATAAATATAATGATTCTACAGTAAAAGGTGATTGGCAACAAGAGAAAAGGTGCAACAAAGGCAAGGTATGGATAAATGGAAAATTACACAAATAAAAACTTGACTCTAAAACTTAATATGTGTTGAAAGGTATTTGAAATGATGTGAATAAAAAACTAAATGAGAGAAAATTAACATGAGTTGACAAAATATTTGGAAGGAAACACAAAGACTATCTTTCAGAGGCTTTGAATGAGAGATGTAGAGGGGAAGAGAAAGGACAACAAAGTGAGAATAAAAATGCAAGTGAATGAGGTTTGTGTAAGAGGGAAATAATAATGGGACTAATGTATGTGGGGAATAATAGGTCCAATTTTATGAGTGGTGGAATATAAGAGGAAATTAGAGAGAAAACCTAAGGTAGGACTCACTATGGCTCAAAAAGAAGCAAGGAGAGGATGGGGGATGAAAAAAAAAGGGAATGACAATAAATGGTAGAAAATTAAAACATAAATGAAAGGAATTAATCTAATAGGGGAATAGCATATATTTGAAAAGTGGTTGATTAAATCTAAAGAGAAATGATAAGAAAAAATTGAAGAGAAAACGTGCATGGATCTACAGACCCAACAGTGCGGAATACATTCCCTTAACACTAATACAACAGAGGAGTAAAGCATAAACCAGTTTCAATAGCTTCACAAAACTACTTAAGATGAATACAGGCAAGTAAAATAGATATTACACAAGATTTAGCATTCACATATTGACACAAGATATATGTAGGAAAACCTTTTCAGGTAAAAAACCCACCACACAAAATCAGACTAATTGTATTACAATAACAAAATAGTTACATACAAAGATTCAGTCTTCTCTGATCAGCTCACAACAACAATCTAGAAAATTATCTCCTCACTGTTACAATGTTCTCCAAGAACATATAGTTTGAACTTACTATGTCAACCACCGATCTTAGGTACAAATCATGTCAGATTTAGTCGCACCCAAAATCTACACATACCGATCTCATTACATCGAGCCACCCAAGAATTAAAGCCATTACCCAAATCGGGTCTTGTTCGCCACCCTGAGTCTACTTGCAATTACTACTGCTACAACTTTGGTCTTAGACCAATCATGCTTTGACACTGAGCCACGTGTCCGCATTTTATTCGTTGTTGGCTTATGACACTGAGTCCAACTCAGTCAACCCATTCGTCGAGCTCACCGAGCTCTACATAGTATTTACCATGCTACCGCGGCACACCCGAGTCCACCCTGCGGTATGGCAGTAAGCATACCAAGCTCACCTGAGCTCTTATCATGCTACCACGGCCCTCTTGAGCTCACCCTACGGTATGGCGGTACTGATCAATGGGACCGCTGATGGTCTTACCGTGCTACCGTGGGGGCCGAGAGGCCACCCCACGGTAGAGCGATAACCGTCAGTCTAACCGTAGGAAGCTTTACCACGATCAACCCTTTAGCTGGTCGTAGTATGGCAATAACCGCCAGGCCAGCCACAGGCGGCTTTACCGCGGCCACCGCGGTCAGCCCTTTGGCTGGCCGTAGTATGGCGATAACCGCCAAGCTAGCCGCAAGCAGATTTACCATGATGGTTGGCTGCAGTAATAGCCAGGCCAGCCACAGGCAGCTTTACCGTGGCCACCGTGGTCAACCCTTTGGCTGGCTGTGGTATAGCGGCAACCGCCAGGCTAGCTATAGGCGACTTTACTACGGCCACCACGGTTAGCCCTTTGGTTGGCCGCGGTATGGCGGTAACCGCCAAGCCAGCCGCAAATGGCTTTATCGCGACCACTGCGGTCAGCCCTTTGGCTGGCTATGGTATAGTGGCAACTGCCAGGCCAGCTACAAGCGGCTTTACTACGGCCATCGTGGTCAGCCCTTTGGCTGGCCGTGGTATGGAGGTAACTACCAAGCTAGCCGCAAGCGGCTTTACCACGGCCACCATGGTCAGCCCTTTGGCTGGCCATGGTATGGCAGTAACTGCCAGGGCAGACACCACCAGTGCAAGCCAAAGTCATCGCGGTACAGCGGTAAGGACCGAAAATGGAACAAAGAAGGTGCCAAGAGAGAAGGAAGGGGCAACAAGACTAGAAATTGAGACATAGATTCTCAACAAGCTCCCACTTGGTGAACATTTTCAGCAGCCCCATTGCAACAACAATCACTATATGTCATAGGCCCCAAGGCCCATCGATTTTGTGCACCATTTGAACTTGTCTGTACTCATAGGCTTTGTCAAAGCATCTGCAACATTCTCCAAGGTGTCCACCTTTTCCAAACAAACTCTTCCATCTTCAACCATGTCCCTTACGAAGTGATACTGCACATCAATGTGTTTGGTTTTGGCATGAAAAGTCAGATTATTTGCCAAACAAATGGCACTCTGACTGTCATAGTATATTGTAATCTTCCCAGCATCAAATCCAATGTATGAACACAAAAGCCTCATCCAAACAGCTTCCTTATAGGCATGAGTTGCAGCCATGTACTCTACCTCTGTCATGGATAAAGCAACTACAGCCTGTCGCTTACTCATCCAACTAATAGCTCCACCATTAAACATGAAAGTGTATCCACTAGTGGATCGTCTACTGTCAATGTCCCCTGTCCAATCTGAATCAACATAACCTTGGATGCTGAGAGATTTATGTGATGCAACCATATTGCCATGGTAACACAATGCATAATCTGAAGTCCCCTTCAAATACCTGAAAACTCTCTTCACAGCATCCCAATGTGATCTTCCTGGATTTGCCATAAATTGGCTTAAAACTCCCACTGCTTGGACAATGTATGGTCTTGTACAAACCATAGCATACATCAAGCTACCAACAACACTTGCATAAGGCACACTGGTCATGTGCTCCATCTCAAAAGCAAACTTTGGACAGTCTTCAACTGACAGCTTAGTTCCATGCATGATTGGAACAACAAGCTGTTTGCAGTCATCCATGCTAAACCTCTCCAGAACTGTCTTCACATACTTACTCGGACTGACCCAAAGTTTTATGCTTGTTCTGTTCTTGGTAATCTTCATTCCAAGAATGTACCTAGCTGCACCAAGATCTTTCATTTCGAACTTTGCAGACAATTGAGATTTAAGATCAAAAATCATGGTCTTGCTATTTCCAATGAATAACATATCATCCACATACAGGGTGATAACAAGCACATGATCATTCTCAGATTTATAATAAATACAATGATCAGATTTTGATCTCACAAATCCAATTGACAACATAAATGTGTCAAATTTATGGTACCACATTCTAGGAGATTGTTTTAAACCATAGAGAGATTTATTTAACTTATAGACCAAATTTTGTTTACCTATTTCAACATAATGCTCAGGCTAGGACACATAAATTTATTCTTCCAGCTCACCATGGAGAAACGTTGTCTTCACATCCATCTTCTCAATTTCATAATCATATACAACTGCTAATGACAAAATAAATCTGATGGATGTCATTTTTTCTACAAGGGAAAAAATTTCTCCATAATCAATTCCCTCAATTTGAGAAAAACCTTTTGCAACCAGCCTAGCCTTGTACTTCTCAACACTGCCATCAAGACCTCTCTTCTTTTTTAATATCCACTTACAGCCAACAGGATTTCGCCCTTTAGGTAGTGGTACCAAATTCCAGGTATCATTCTTTTTCAAATAATTTATTTCTTCATTCATGGCTTCCGGCCAAGACTTTGAATCAATCATGTTGATTGCTTCTTTAAGAGTCCTTGGCTCATCAGTGTTGGTAATTAAAGCATAGGAACAATTTGAATCTAGCATAGAGAAACCATACCTATCAGGTTGTCTTCTTTCTCGCGTAGATCTCCTTACAGGTTGAGGTTGATCTTCATCATCAGAACTTCCAGAGCTACTTGAGCTCTCCTCAGTCTTAGGAACACCATGCAGCTCTTCCCTTTCTAGAGTTTTGGGAATTTCAACTGCATCCTTGTTCTTCTTGTGACTCTGATTTGTCCCAAGCTGCTGATCACTTACTGAAGGTTTTAGCTCACGAAATATCACGCTTCTATTGTACAAAACCTTCTCAGTAACAGGGTTCCATAGCTTGTATCCCTTCACACCAACTCCATAGCCGATGAGAATACACTTGACAGCCTTGTTATCCAATTTAGATCTCTTTTCATTTGGCACATAAACATATGCCTCATAGCCAAACACACGGACATGTCTCAAAGAGGGCTTCTTCCCAGACCATGCTTCCAAAGGTGTCTTGTCAACAAGAGCTAAACAAGGAGATATATTTATCAAATAACATGTTGTAGCAACAGCCTCAGCCCAGAACTTCTGCTCCAGACTAGCACTACTCAGCATGCTCCTTGCTTTTTCCATCAGTATCTTGTTTAACCTTTCAACAACTCCATTTTGTTGTGGAGTATAAGGCATTGACTTGTGCCTTTTAATTCCATGATTAGTGCAATACCTTTCAAAATCTATAGAACAGAATTCACCACCATTGTCCATCCTCAAACACTTAATTTTCCTTCCAATCTGATTTTCTACCAAAGATTTAAACTCTTTAAACCAACTGAATGCTTTTGATTTACTTTTAATGAAGTATACAAATGCCCTTCTCGAACAGTCATCAATAAAACATAATATCTAGACTTTGATAATGAAGGAACATTAACTAGACCAAACACATCAGAATGAACATAATCCAGTATACCAAAAGATTTGTGAGGACTAGAATAAAATGAAACATGGTGTTGCTTTTCATAGATGCAATGTTCGTATATATCGAACTTAAGGTTACAATCATCAAGCCTTTCTACAATATTTTTATTCTTCAAGGTTTTTAAACCTTTCTCACCAATGTGACCAAGTCTATGATGCCATAGCATAGTCTTCTCAGCTGGGACTTTTACCTCCATAGCATTTGTAGCCAGAGAAGAGTCTTCATCTTTCTCTATAGGTGTAGCAATGTATGGCTTTACAAAGGCATTGTTACAAAGAACAAGATGTGCATCCAGCTTGTATAGAGTGCCAATACGAACACCCTTAGCCAACACCATTGCACCTCTAGCCATTTTACATCCCTTACTAGAAAAAGAAACTTCTACACCAACATCATTTAACTTACTGACATAAAGAATATTTCGAGCTAGACCTGGTATGTGAAGTACACCACCAATACCTTTGACTCTCTCGTCAGAAAACTGAATTATGACTCTTCCTCTACCAACTATCTCCAGAGTTGAATCACTTGCCAAGTACACCTTTCCACCGTCATACTTCTCATATTTAGAGAACCGTTCTCTATTGGACGTCATGTGAAATGATGCACCTGATTCAACCAACCAGACATCATCTCATGCCTGAGTTGTCAAGGCTGCATAAATGAAGGCTTCTGCATCACTTTGAGAAGATTCATTTTTAGAAGCATTCTTCTTCTTCTTCTCCTTGCAGTCCTTCCTGATATGACTAGGTTTCCCACAGTTCCAACATCTCACCTTGAAATTTTTACCAGGAGACTTTGATCTCCCTACAGATTTGGATTTTGACTTCTTGTCTTTCTTCTTGCCTTTCTCCTTTGGTCTACTTCGAACAACAAGAGCCTCTTTGGCCATCTCTAAAGAATTCCTCTGCATCTCTTCAGATAGCAATGAGGTAACAATGTCTTCCATCTTGAAAGCAACAATAGTGCTTCCAATGGCCATCACAAGATGATCCCAACTGTCAGGTAACGAACACAACAGCAGCATGTAACGATCCTCCTCCTCAATCTTTACACTTGCAGAAGCCAACTGAGTAACACTTATGTTAAACGAGTTTAGATGGTCTGTAACAGATGTACCTTCATCCATCTTCAAGGAGTACAACTTCTTCCTTAGGAATAAATTATTTACCAGAGACTTTCCCTGATAAATATCACCAAGCTTCTTCCATAATGAAGTTGTAGACTGCTCCTCATGAACGTTTAGGAGAACAGAATCGGCTAGACTCAATCTTATCAAACCTCTTGCTTTTCTATCAGTAAGATCCCAAGCTTCTTGCGTTGTACTTTGTGGCTTAGTTCCAGAGACACCAATCCAGAGGTCTCTATCCACAAGCAAGTCTTCTATCTTGAGTTTCCATAACTCAAATTTACTACCATTGAACTTTTCAATATCTACTCTACTAGATGTACTTGCCATCTCAAACAGAAACAAGTTCTAACAATACAAGACTCCCACTGAAATAGTATTAGCACAAAAAACTGATCTTTCCTACAAGGATAACACAACTAGCCAAGCTCTGATACCACTTGAAGAGAAAATGTGCATGGATCTATAGACCCAACAGTGCGGAATACATTCCTTTAACACTAATACAACAGAGGAGTAAAGCATAAACCAGTTTCAATAGCTTCACAAAACTACTTAAGATGAATACAGACAAGTAAAATAGATATTACACAAGATTTAGCATTCACAGATTGACACAAGATATATGTGGGAAAAAAATTTCAGGTAAAAAACCCACCACACAAAGGCAGACTAATTGTATTATAGTAACAAAATAGTTACATATAAAGATTCAGTCTTCTTTGATCAGCTCACAACAACAGTCTAAAAAATTCTCTCCTCACTGTTACAATGTTCTCCAAGAACATACAATTCGAACTTACAATGTCAACCACTGATCTTAGGTATAAATCATGTCAGATTTAGTCGCACCCAAAATCTGCCCATACCAATCTCATTGCATCAAGCCACCCAGGCATTAAAGCCATTACCTAAATCGGGTCTTGTTCGCCACCCTAAATCGACCTACAATTACTGCTACTATGACTTTTGTCTCAAACCAATCATGCTTTGACACTGAGCCACATGTCTACATTCTATTCGTTGTTGAATTCTGACACCAAGTCCAAATCGGTCAACCCAGTCGCTGAGCTCACCAAGCTCTCCATAGTCTTTACCGCGCTACCGCGGCACACCCGAGTCCACCCTGTGGTATGGCGGTAAGCATACCAAGCTCGCCTGAGCTCTTACCATGCTACCGCAGCCCTCCTGAGCTCACCCTGCGGTATGGTGGTACTGATCAATGGGACCGTTGACAGTCTTATCGCGGGGGCCGAGAGGCCACCCCGTGGTAGAGCAGTAACCATCAGCCTGACCATAGGCGGTTTTATCGCGGCCACCACGGTCAGCCCTTTGGCTGGTTGCGGTATGGTGGTAACCGCCAGGCCAGCCGCAGATGGCTTTACCATAGCCACCGCGATCAGCCCTTTAGCTAGTCGCGATATGGCGATAACCACCAGGCTAGCCACAGATGGCTTTACCACGGCCACCACGGTCAGCCCTTTTGCTGGCCGCGGTATGGCGGTAACCGCCAGGCCAGCCATAGGCAGTTTTACCACGACCACCGCGGTCAGCCCT
Source organism: Sequoiadendron giganteum (assembly GCA_007115665.2). NCBI lineage: Eukaryota > Viridiplantae > Streptophyta > Pinopsida > Cupressales > Cupressaceae > Sequoiadendron > Sequoiadendron giganteum. Next base: position 229,346,073 of record CM021101.1, on the reverse strand, counting down.
TTGGCTGGCGGTAGTATGGCGATAACCGCCAAGTCAGCCATAGGCCCCTTTAGCTAGCCATGGTATGGTGGTGACTGCCAGGCCAGACACTGCAAGTACAAGCCAAAGCCGCCATGGTACAGTGGTAAGGACCGAAAATGGAACAAAGAAGGCACCAAGAGAGAAGGAAGGGGCAACAAGACTTGAAATTGAGACACAAATTCTCAACAAAACTAAGTTAGAGCTCGCAAAGGCTTTAACTAAAGCAAGAGGAGGATAGTAGAATGAAAAAGAATACATAATGGTTATGGGGATGAAAGGAAATGGAAGGGGGTTAACAAGGGAATATTTTAGAAGAGTTGTATTTAGATTAGAGGGAAAATGGAGGGAATTTGTGAGGAAAATCATATAGAAACTATCTAAAGCTAATATATAAAAAATAGTCACCAATATTAAAGAGATCTTTTGTGCAAATTATTGTAATGCTCAACAAAATTGTTGTAGACCCTAGTGTAAAGGCTAACACACTATAAATATAGTGGCCACTAACATACCCTTGTTCTTTAAAAAAAATGCTCAATAATTGCTCTCAAGTGAAAATGTAGTACTTGATATATAAAAATGAGACAAAGGAAGCCTATTTTATGAATTTTTGGAGGGAATTTAGGGAAGAAAACTAGATTTCCCTAAGCAACCTCATTAAATACTCTATTAAAAAACTAGGCTAACTAGTAATCACATGCCATTGAGGATTGGCCCTTAAATCTGAGGAAGTTCAACTTTATATGACAAATCAAGAGTAGTGTGGGCTATCTAAAGATGATGGTTATGGTTCATGATAAATTTCAAGATATATGATTTAAAAGCCCAAAAAAGTGATTTTACACTTGGGCAATAAGATAGGATCTAATTAATTGATTTGTTGAAAGAAATAAAAATGTGGTTATAAGGAAAGGGTAAGGGTAATATGAAAAGAGGAAAAATATCCAAGAGAAAGAAAATAAAAGGGGGCAGACATTAAATTAAAAGAAGACACATAGTAAAAGGGTTAGGTTGAAAAGGTATGACTAGGACAAGATATAGGAAGACAACAACAAGGATCAAAAACACAAAATAAAACACAAGTCAAAGTGAGTGCAAAACACATGAAAGGGAATTGCATAGTATGCAATTTCTAATCTTAAACTAAGTAAAGTTGACTAGTGTGTCCACTAGAGCCCTTCATTTTTTGGGCAAGTTTGACCTTGTGCTAGATGTTGGAGTTGAGAAGATACAACACCACAGAAGCCCAAAGATCTCTGTAAGCAAATACCCTGTTACAAGGAGAAGCAACAAAGGAAATGCTCAAGAATGTGGAGCAATGTATTCACCTGAAAATGTAAAATGAATTAATGATACAAAAGATAGTTTTCAACCATATATAGATGAAAACCTTAAAAAAGAAAACCCTAGGCTTGCACAATAATAATTAATAAAGTAATTAATTATTATGCACCTAATGTTAGAGTAATTGAATATTTACTTTATTAATTAAACAATATTTGTTTAATTACTTAAAGTTCTCTTTTACCTCTTTTTCACTTAAGCTAACATTAGGTGCATAGTAATTAATTACTTTATTAATTATTATTATGCAAGCCTAGGGTTTTCTTTTTTAGGGTTTTCACCTATATATGGTTGAAAACTATTTTTTGTATCATTAATTCATTTTACATTTTCAGGTGAATACATTGTTCCACATTTTTTAGCATTTCCTTTGTTGCTACTTTTTGCTTCTCCTTGTAACAGGTTATTTGTTTGCATAAATCTTTGGGCTTTTGTGGTGTTGTATCTTCTCAACTCCAAAGATACAACTTTATAGGAGCCCAGTGACCTCTACAAAAAAATAACTTGTTACAAGGAGAAGCAAAGAAAAGCAAAGAAAAGCAACAAAGAAAATGCTCAAGAATGTGGAGCAATGTATTCACCTGAAAATGTAAAATGAATTAATGATACAAAAGATAGTTTTCAACCATATATAGATGAAAACCCTAAAAAAGGAAACCCTAGACTTGCACAATAATAATTAATCAAGTAATTAATTATTATGCACTTAGCTTAAGTGAAAAAGAGGTAAAAGGAAACTTTAAATAATTAAACAAATATTGTTTAATCAATAAAGTAATTATTCAATTACTCTAACACCCCCCCTTAAGCTAGACTTAGGGAGAAGCTAAAACCCAGAAGAAGCTACTGAAAGCAAAAGCAATGGGTCTCGGCAACAGGGCTAGATCAGGTACCCATGTACAAAATCAATGCAAACTAAATGAAATGGGGTAAAGGAGAAAACCTAGTGGGTATAAAAATCCTCCCCAAAACAGAATGCAAGGAAGGAATGCAATGCACTGATGAAATAAGGATAGGAGGTGGATAACATGATACCCCCCATAGACAACTTCTATCATATAAGTACATGTACAATGGTTTTCATAGGATAGATAGAAAGAGAGAAGAAGGCCCCTCCACAATGAAGAAACTCTTGTCACAATGGTAGATGTCTGATGTAGAATCCAAAAGGAGATCCTGAAGCGGCAAATGATATTCCTCCCCTTGGGAAGAAACAGATCCAAAGGACGATGTTGAAGAAACCCTGTGAAGAGTGATGAACCAATTTGTCTCAAGATGTGTGCCATGATAGGATACTGAAGAATCTCACTGTCTGAACTGAAACAAATGATGTCAAATCCAAACTGATATGGAGAATACTGAAATGCAACCTCTGAATGCATGGATAATGGTGGGCGAACAGTGATAACCTGATTGTCAAGGTAGAGGAGATGAATGTCCTCAAAATAATCCTCCAAATTTGCAATATAAGACTCCATAAACAAGAAAGATATGTTCACAACATAAGAGTCCAAAGTAGCTATGTCTGGAAGATGTATGATTCCCTGCTGCACTTAATCAAGAACAATAAGAGATGCTGATGAAGACTCGGTCTGAATAGTAGGAACTGTGAGACAAACCTCTGATCCATTGAAACATGTAAGGGTGTCTAAATACTCAAGCTCCTCTAAAGTATTATGATCAAAGGGTGTATTCTCTCCAATCAATGGGTAAGAGACAATCTGAAACAGGATCCTTTGGAAATGGAGAGAGAATTGGGTCTCCATAGATCTCCCAAAGATGTGTCCAAAGTGGGTGAGGACAATCAATGTCCGATATAGCCAACATTATGTCATGATCAACATTGGACAATATAACTCCTACTATGTGATTTCTAATGATATCCCATGCTAATTTTCCCTCTAAAGTTGTTGGTTCAGGTATGAGATCATACAAATAAGGCAAAATATTAAGCCACCTACAATGTGTAAGTAAACCCTTTGCCCATGACTCATAATTACCCCGTTCCAGAATTACAACTGAAGGGTGAGTAGAAAAACCCATGATAACTCTTCAAATGAAAAAAAAATTGAGAAATCTGATCTTACAGCATTTAGATCAAATTAATATAACTCATTCCATGCAAACAAAACCCATGAAGGAGCCAGAATGACAAAGTAATTGAGCAAAGTGTAAAAACACACAAAATTGAATAAAAAATACCTAGTAAATATTCTGATAAAATAGACTGTAAATTTGGAAAAAACACTTTAACACCTTTCCAACGCCTATTCATTTACGCAAAACGGACATCGTGGCCAAAAGTTATGAATTTTTCAAAAACTGAATTTAGCTTGTAGGAAACGAATTTTCTAACAAAAAACGTTTATTTTAGCAAAAAACGTTTATTTCTAATTTGATTTCTGAAAAATCTACTCATCGTTTGTAGACAAAAATAAAAACCCAGAAATATTTTGATGCTAGAAACAAAACCCAGAAATCGTTTCTTGATCCAACAAGAAAAATATGAGAAAATATTATTTTTTTTACTTTCAATTAAGAGAAAAATGACGCGCGCCTTTTTTTCAATAGTGATTTTCTCCAGATCTGTGCAAGATATGCAAAATCTAAAAGATATCCAGTTTAGATTTCGACGCTAGCTCCAAAACCCAGAAATCGTTTTTTCTGCAAATAAGTGAAAACTGAATTTTTGAAGCAAAAAATATGACAGCTCCAATAAAAAATGGCTTGCAACAAACCCTTGTAGCTCCAAAAATCTTCAAAACAAGAACAAACAGTTGTAGATCTGAAACTTTGATACCATGTTGGAGTAAAGCTTTGATACCATGTTGGAGTTGAAATGATACAACTTCATAGGAGCCCAATGACCTTTGCAAGTAAATAACCTGTTACAAGAAGAAGCAAAGAGAAGTAACAAAGAAAATATTCAAGAATGTGGAGCAATGTATTCACCTGAAAATATAAAATGAATTAATGATACAAAAGATAGTTTTCAACCATATATAAATGAAAACCCTAAACTTGCACAATAATAATTAATAAAGTAATTAATTATTATGCACCTAATGTTATTTTAAGTGAAAAATATGTAAAAAGGAACTTTAAGTAATTAAACAAATATTGTTTAATTAATAAACTAAATATTCACTTACTCTAACACTAGATTGCCTTGAAATTTCTCTAGCAACCTCTACATGTGTCTATAATTCAAATAAGCCATCATATCATAAGAAATCAATTGTGAAGTTAATTCTTTTTTCTCAAACTTTATTCTCTTTCCATATATTTTCATATCAACACTATCCTTGTCTTATCTCAATTTTGGGTATGATTTAACTGGCTATATAGGAGATAAAAGTGCTTAGAACATCAATGCCAAGTTACCCTAGAAGTTATAGGTCATTTGGAGTAGAAATCCAACTCTTAAAAATGGGTTTGATTTTAGGTCTATTTTATAAATCATTACACAAGTGACTCAATGTCTAATTTCAACAAATTTGAGTTTGCTTTCTTTTTAAGACATCATCAATCTATTTCTAGTTTTCATTCTATCATATCCTAAGTGCAAAATTTCTAAAGTTTTGTTTCCATTTCCTTTCATCACATCACACAATTTTTATTTCCTATTTGTATATTTTGTCTCTGTCTTATATCAATCCCCCAATTCTAATATTAATTAAAATTAAATTAAACTAGAATTTCTTAATTTAAATAATTACTTAAGCAAATCTAATCACCCCCTTATTTTCTTCATTTTAAGGTTCTTTCACTAGTATGTTATGGGCTCCACACTCCCTCTCATCCCATACAGTAAATCAACACTTTCATCTTTGACAAGCTTGCTCAGAACCTTGGAGAATAGCAAGAGCCATTACATAGAAAGATCCAACAGCTATTGTGCTTCCTTGATGAACATAGGTCATGACTTGCACTCTATTTCGCCTGCATTCTTTTATTTATAAGCCAAAACTTTTAACTTACAATCTTTACTCCATTCCCATGCAGGCCTTATCCTTTTTATACATCTATGGAGCTCCATTGACACTATCTTCAAATCTTCCTACCATGCGAATTTTACTTGTCAATGCCCACCATGGCCACAAGTTTTCCTTTAACAGCATTACTAGGTAGCATCAAAAATTTCTGACGACCACGACCACATGACCACTTCAGTTTGCAAGAACAGCAACCTATCGAAAATCTGGCCCCGCAGACGCACGGACCAAAAACAAGAAAAATACGTTACGTTTGTTCTTTTCGTTCGAATCTTTGCCAGGCAGTCGACGACTAGCAAATTACAATGAACCGGGTGGTGTCGCTTGGTTCCGAGGTGGAGCGTGAAGAATAAAGAAGAACAGTAGGAGGAGCAGATTCCGTAAGATTTGATGTAACAGTCACCACTGCAATATCTGGGTTTGCAGTAAATGCCCTTTTATTTACGTAGGTAGTTCAGAAATGAGATAAAGGAAACGACGAAGAGCCTAAGCCATCAGTCTGACATCCAGACTGCCATAGAAATTGACTGTCTGTGGACTGTTTAAGTCATGTGAGGTCACAAGTTTGGAGACAAGGATCTCATCTTAAGCATAAATACATTAAATTAATGTCAGTAATTTAAACTCGCAAGTTAAATGGTTCAATAAAGATATAAAACTTATGAATACACTAGTCTAACAAGGGTTCGAAGAATGAAGTCTTAATAGTTTCAATGGGAAGATTTGAATCGTGAGAACAATGAACCAATAAAAATACAATGTTCGCAATCATAATGATCCAACGTGGATTTGAACCTTAGTGACTACAACAATAACACATTTTAACCATTGCAATATGTCATGAACTACATTAATTGTGTATTATTAATTTAATACATAGTAATTATAAAAATGCTTACTTTTATTTATATGAATAAAATATAAAATAATGATCAATGAATTTTTCATTGACTAACATGTTTAATTTGAAATTTTAATTCTACACTTGAATTCCATGTTAATTGCTATTGCTTTTATTTCCTATAGATGTTGTGTATAGTTTGATAAAGAACAACAATAATGAATAACTATTATTGTAATTTATTCAACAACAAAAAAAAATTGGTTGGTGAAAATCATGTTAGACCTTGATTTTATTACTCTTTGAGAGTGAAGATTATCATTATAAGAAAAAAAATAGATTGTCATTCCCATTCATACTAAAAAATGCTTGTTGACTGAACTTACCAAACTCTTGTCTCACCAAGGAAAAGTGGCGAGCTTATGTTTTTGGTGTCAAAATATAATTTTGTTTTGTAAGACTTGGAGTTGGCAATCATGACATCACTATACCTTTTAAAGTTTAAAGAATAAATTTAAATAAATTCTAATGCTTCTAGTAAAGCTATATATTTTCTCCCCTTAACTCATGATGAATCATGAAGTGTAATCTAAAAAATTGATATCAAAAATTGCACATAATTTTTTAACAAGAACATTACTATATCAAGATTGTATGAATATCATATCTTTTAATCTTGAACTTAAACTCAAAATTTAAAACTAAATATCTATGAATTTTAATAATTAAGAATTCACTTTTTAAAAAATCTGTACTATGTTAATGGAATCAAAGTGCATAGTGTTTATAGGGTTGAAAGGTATATAAAGGGAAAATATAATATCTTTGAAAAGAAACATGTCTTACAAAAGGTTAAATTTAATAGTCAATTATACTTGTTAAAAATCTTTTTCATAACAATGTCTTTTTATATTGAATCAATTTTTTTAAAAATCTATCATCCGTCTTATTTTGTTGTTCTTTTCTACTATTGTGCATAATGAGAGTTTTAAATGTAGTAGCAAGTTAAGTGAGCTTGATGTTGGGGGAAACTCTATGATTAAGTATGTTTGAGTGGGAGTATTACTAGGATGTGTGACCTCTTGGAAAGTTTCAATGCTTCACCTCTATTAACTTCACCTGGATACAATGAGAATTGAGTGGACTATTCATTCACACGAGAGATGGGTTCATATGAACCACTGCTCATGAAATATAGGTCAATGAGTTTGACTAAAAGAAATTATATAGTTAAAGTTTGATTAAATATCACACGTAAAGATGGACTCAAAGCTAATTGATAAAAATGTAATAAATCATTTAAAGGTTGATGGTCAATAATTCAAAGTATGATTAGCAATAAACTATCAAACCACAAACTTAAAAAATATTTTTTATTTAATCTATTGGAAATTTTCCAAATTTTAGTGAGAAAGAAATTAAAACTAAAAAACTTAGTTTTTATTTAATCTATTAAGAATGTTCTAAATATGTTTGGGGAGGAATTAAAACTTAGAAGAAACTGTGTATTTTCAATAATGTTGATTTAATATTTAATATATTTTTCAAATTACTATCCAATCCACATAACATCATTTGTTAATTTTCAAATCGAAGGTTTTGAAACTAGATTTGAGGTTTTTATAATGATCATTTAAGTTTATATGTTTATATTGACATAATTTTTTAAATCATTATATATTATGTTTTTTTTATTTCTCGATTATTTTGAATTATTTTTTATTTGTATTAGTTTAATTACATTATTTTTTATTTGAACTTTATATTTTATATATAGAAAATTGCATATAAATCTTTTTTTTTTAATATAATATTTTTTATGTTAAATAAGGTTGAAATAATTTATGCATTTATTTTGTATGGTATTTGTAATAATGAAATTTAATTTAAGTCAAAGTTATAAATATATCTAGAATTAAATTGATCAAGGGAAATCTTGTCAAATCAATTTATAAGGAAATGACATTCATTCTTCATGTTGTTGATAAATGGAGGCTCCATCTTGTGGGATGATATTTCTTTTAAAAACAAGTCATCATACATTTAAGTACTTCATTAAAAAATGTGTCCATAGATCTAGAACACAAAAATTGGGTCACAATATCATTAGGATATATGATTAAAAAATACTCTACAAAAAGGGAAGAAGAAAGTGGTGATCAATATTATTTCTCAAAAGTTTGATGCCTAGGGAACCTTGTGTGCTTTGTCTTTAGTGACTTCAAATTGGTTTCAAATAGTCCAACGTGAATGGAAACAAGATGTGAAAATTCAACAACTTCTTCATCTTGACTAGTTCAAATAATTCTAAAATTAAGTCTTAATATACTTGGGATGTCAGCTCCTTGTGTTACAAAGAGAAATGTTATTTTTGTAAAATATTTTTGGTATCACACTTTGTTATAGGTTGATATGAAAAATGGAATTCAAAATATTTATCGTGGAATGTGATATGCACCATCAATAAAAATGAGAAAATATATGGACTTTAATTACTCTACAACCATTATCATTTTTTATAGTGGTATGAATTAACCTAACAATGGATTTTATTAAAGGATTTTTTAAGTTGAGCAACAAATTAATCATTCTAGTGGTGGTCAATCATTTCTCCAAGTATGTCCAATTTTATCCTTAGCCCATTTGTATTATGCATTTATTGTTTCCCATCTTATTTAACCAAATATTTATCCTCCATGGTTGCCCACTTCCATCATGTGTGATTATGACCCCACCTTCATTAGTAACTTTTGGTGGGAATTTTTTAAGTTGTAGGGAACACAAATCAAAATGAACTTGGCATATCACCCACAAACTAATGGTTAGACATATATAGTTAATAAACGCTTGAGGATTTAATTACATCTTTTTATTTGAGGACAACAAACTCAATGAGATAAATGGTCAGCCCTTTAGAATGGTGGTGTAACACCTATTTTCATTCTCCCACCAAGATGACACCATACAAAACTATATATGACCAACCTTTGACATCCCTTACTTTGTACTTTCTATCAAGTTACAAGTTGTTCACTCCACTCTTAGCACCTATGAGTGTCTCCTTTAAACTCTCAAGAAAACTTTGGCTCTAGTTTATAATCATATGAAACAACAGGTTGATCAACACCATTATAAGTGTAGATTCATTTAAGGGATGTGATATAGGTTTTCCTACTTCTTCAACCACATAAGTAAACATTCTTTAAGCTCTTAAAAGCATATTAAAGTTAGTTTTTAATTTTTGTGAACCCTTTTGGATACTATAACAAGTTGGGCATAGGTAAAGTGGCCTATAAATTATGTCTTCCAACATACAACATTTATTCACGTCTCATTCCTATACAAGGTCCTTAGCCAACATGTTGACATTGTCAACACTTTTTGAATTAAATGAACAAGGATACATTATCCTTAAAAAAAGGTTATTTTGAATAAGTGATTATGCCCATTCTATAGCTATGCCATTACCAATTTTTTAGTTTAATGGCAAGGATTGAACTTGGAAGATTTCACATGGGAACCTCTCTGCCAACTTCAAAAATAATTTCATCGATTCAAACCTTATTTTCAAGGATTTTCAAATGAGGAGGAAATGTTAAGACCCTTATGTCCTAACCTTACTATTTTAGATATTATAATATCATTTAATATAATATTTAGTTAATAATTTATTATGTAGAATTATCTTTCATTGGTTGTACCTTTTAAGTCACTTTTTGTAAGGACATTATATTGATGTAATAAAGAGAGGATCATCTTGAAATTATATTTTGTAAGAGATCTTTTCTCTCATACAAATTTTTCTTTTAAAGAGACACAATACTTGTTATCTATTATCAATATAAATATATTTATAACTATTTTATATGAGTTTTGTTTTTTTATACTAAATATAAATATAAACATAAATTTTACTTTTTTTAGATTACAATTTCAACCAAAAAAATTTTATACTATTAATATTCTCTCATAATATTTTATATGTAAGATTTTAACATTCAATTTCAATTAAATGTAATGCTCTCTCACACCAAAAAAAAATCACTTTAAATGAAACTTGTATATTGTATACTAAATCATATATACAAGGACAACACCATTTTATAAAAAGAGAGCTTTTTTTTCTTTACACTTTTCATCAATATTATTAGTTCATCTAGAGGCAAGAATAATAATGCATCCATTAGATTTGATTAGTTGGTAATAATGAATCAATGAGAGATTTAAATTAAAATAGCTTGACTGAATTTTCTAATGAATTTTTTTTCAAAAATATCAATGTTACTTTATCTACCAGTCTATTAGATAAGAGTTGTGAACAATCTTATTGGTCTAATGTAAGATTTTGGACTTATAATCGATTGTACTATTGATGGAATCAATTTAACTCTATTCATGTTGACTCTAAAATAGTTAATAGTGTATCCAATTGTTTTTGTCTCACTTTTTTATTCTACATTGTTTCATTTCATAATAACATTATTTTATTTTTGAAGGGTTGTCGGCCAACATTACATAATGCATTTTTTTAATAATATAGGAGCCAATTTTAGTTTGTATGGATATTCATGATTATTAAAAAAATAAAATAGAGAAAATACGTGAGATTGTGATTAAAAGAATTAATAATAGAATAAATACAATTTACATCTATTAATTTTAAAGACATAATAATGAGGAATCATGAGAATTCATTAAACATTTTAAAATTTAATAATGAGAGAAATAATATTTAATAAAGAACAATGAATAGTTATACTTTATATATATATATTAAATCTATTTGTCTCATGTATTTAAATATATTTATGCTCACATATAATAATTAAATTACATCATATTGCAAACTTTAATTCTCATTTGGCATTACCTATCTTTTATAAATATTTGTGACATAATTCTAACTTTCGTTGAATTAAATTGTTTCATTTTAATTTTTAAACATCATGAGAAACAAAACATTGAAAACAAATCAACAATGTCATCTTTAATCTGTTAAAAGATTGCATAAAATTTTATTATATTAATAAATTGACATATTAACTATTTTAACATCATTAAGCATGCTTTAGTTGGAGTAGTACTAGGATGGGTGAGCTCTCAAGAAGGCCCAATGCTTCACCTCAGTGAGCATCACCTAGATGCAATGAGTGCTAAGTGGACCACATTCATTATCATGAGAGATGGGTTCTTGTGAACCACTACTCATGAAACATGGGTCAATGAGTTTGAATAAAAAAACTACACAGTTGAATCCTAATAACAATATCATAATTTGACACGTTGCTGTCAAAAATATCTCCTACTTATCAACATTACTTTAAGTTAGTGATGGCATAGTGTGATGGTTAAATTGTAATTTGTGGTATTGTATTTCTTGGTACCAAGATTCAAATCCCTATTAAGATGTTATTGTTGAGTTTTCTTATTGAAAATGAGATCTCATTCGTGACCTCAGTGATGTTAGTGTGAATAATTAATCTACTCATTATACTTAAGTGTACTTAGGTTGATGAGGTTAGACAACATCTTGTCTAATTGAATGTTCAACATTTTAGACTTCTAATGAGGTTAGACAACATCTTGTCTAATTGAATGTGCAACATTTTAGACCTCTAGAGGTTACCAAGTTATCGGTTAATCTCATGCACATACCTTTTTGAGATTGGAAGTCTTTCCATTTCACTTCAAAGATTACTCATTTGATGACTTGATCATAACACGATAAAAAAATGTTTATTCCCAATTTAAAAGAAAAAAAACATTACTTTGAAACATATTAAACCAAGTAATATGTTTCACACCATTACAATTATATAGAATCATAAAAATTGAGGGCATCTCCATATCCTCAAATTTCAACCGAGCCATCCAATCTCATCCTTGGGAACATTAAACACCTTTACTTTACTCCGTACGAATTCGAAGAAAAACAAAACAAAACAAAAAGCATCCGTTTCCTTCGTACCTCGGCAATCCACGTCCTCCTGCACAAACAGACGAACAAGAAGACGTGCATTGGCTTGACTAGTACACCCTACGCTTTCAAACCTTTCTCCTCGTAATCATTTACTTTTGTCCCCATCCCAATGCAATGCCGGGCGGGCTGTTACCTCCATCACCCTACCCACGCACCGACCGCCCCTTGTCCTTATCCCTCCCTACAAACACCCACAATATATTTTAGTGTGCGCACAGGCTCAAACTGGGGTAGGCAAAGATATAATCATGTAACCAGAGGACCCACGTACCCGCCTCTGTACCGTCTTCCTTTGTTGAATTCTAGTGTGTACCACTACACTCCTCATTCATAACGTCTCTCCACCTTCGCAGTCTTCTCGCCTCACAAAAAAATAAAACTCCTTACCAACTCGTAACAGATTTCATCGGGCCCGCAATATGGCCTCAACCGGGCCGGTGCTGTACTATCTCAGTTCTCAACTGCCACGTGCAAATAAAAACACACAAATTCTTTCTTTTTCTCCGCATGTTAAACTTTACACCCAGTCTTTTGTCTATCTGGGCTTCTCGGCCGTTATTTAATCGGCCACGTTATAATCGTTGAGATAGACAGAGATTGGGCAGAGGCGTAGTATGATGGTGCGTCTCTTTTATTTACTGTTTTTTGTCTTTTTTTTATTCTGATCGTTCCGCCCATAGGCTGAAACTTTGAGCCCTGCTGTCAATTTAAGGTCATTCGTAGGCCCATTTATTTTCTTACTATTGCCTATACAATGGGCAATAATACAAAAGATGTAGCCAATTTAATGCGCAGTTTGAGAAGATTTTGAAAGAGTGGGATGTCAGGGGGTGTCTGTGACGATCGCATTTGTCTCCCGGGTCATGACCCATAATTTAACTCTTTGTATAATGAAAGCTGTGCCACCCGGACCGCATGTCTCCGCCCACCAGAAAACAACCCAACAACCCACTTCGTTTATGTTTGTTTTGTACTTACTGTCATTATTACACAGAATCGGAAGATCTTGGGTGTATCTCCGGGAAGCTCAGGTGGTAATTTGTAACGTCTTACCTTCAAATTGCGTGACGACTTTCTTACCACCCTCCCACGGGCCGCGGGCATCTAACGAGCAGAAAATGGATTATGCAAATATTCCTCTTACTTGGAGAACAACATTTGGGCTCTTGTCGAACGGATCACGGAAGAACGAATGAGAGGAAATTTAGTTTAGCGGGCTTCTGTCATTATTTATCACGTGAAAGCACTTCCCACGTTTAGTAAAAAAAATAAAATGATAATAAGTTAGATTCTACAGCTTTGAAAAATGACTTTTTCGTACTTTTCTTTCTTGTGAGGCGCTTTTTTTTCTTTTTTGGTTAGGCGCCCACTTTTAGCTCTTTCAAAAGCGAACATTCCAATGTTTACTTGTGATTAATTTATCATATATTTATTTTCTTATTAACGGAACTTCACTTCAGATTAGGTTAGTTAAATATTTTAGATTTTACAATGTTTGTACTTTTGGATTGGATAATATGTGGTAATGCTTTTTAACAGATAATTTTATTTTTATTTTTTTAATGTTGCAATGGTTATAAATAATCAAAATAAAAGAATTACCCACCAAAAGATTTACCAAAAATTAGTTAAATCATAATCATGTGACTCAATAGTATCTAAAGTAGGCCACAAAAGGAATTCTCACCTTATGAATCTTCTTTGAAATTAATTTCTTCTTAGCATTATTATACATGGCGCACAACTTATTTGACTTGGAAACCTTCTCAACATTATAATTTTGTCTAAATGTCAAACTATTAGCTATATGATTATTTTTTATTTTTTATTTTTGCACATTCAACATTTGTTGCACATCATTGTCAAACTGTTTCTTATAAGACAAATTTTATTTTATTATTTTTTTTACATTTGTTACACATCTTTGAGAGTTCGTCCAATGAAATATACATAGATAAAATATACATAAACAGAATTCCATCTTCATCTGTCGGCAAAGACACAGAGTCCATGGCATCCTCTCCTTTCATCAACTCGTTATTTTATTTCGGCCACGTTATTAACGTTGAGATAGAAATAGTTGGCCAGTCAGGTACTATGCCGGTGCCTCTTTTTTTCTTGCCTCTTTGTTTGTTTGTTTTTCACCAGTCGTGCCGCATAAACGGTCGGATTGAACTCCATTGACTGGAAGTAAAGCCCCTGCTGTTGGATCAAAAGGCGATCCAATTAGACTTTTGGTGTATCCAATATAATGAGCGGGTCCATAAGATTTGAAAGAGTGGGATGTCAGGCATGCCATTCGGGTGATGACTCAGGACTAATAATTCAACTGTTAAATGGAAAATGAAAGCCGAGCCACCCGGACCGAATGTCTTAACAATCCGCTGCATTATATTGCACTTATTCTCTTAATTATAGCGAATCGGAAGATCTTGGGAATATCTCCGCTAAACTCAGCATTATAAATTGTAATCGACTTTGTTGGCGATCTGCCATGGCTGACGGGACGAATGATGTGCATGTAAAGAGATGATACAAGTATATAATGCTTCCTATTTGGCTTCTGTCGGAAGCAAGATGAGAAGAAAAAGGAACGAATGTAATTTACCCGGGACTCTGTTATTGTTTTTCTCACGAGACTGTCTCCCAAGGAATAGAAATAATAATAAAAAATTAGAGATTGATGCTTCTATCTATTCACTGCTTTTCTCCTTTACTAGGCACCTAAATCGCGCACTTTGCTTTAATAAACAATGCAGTGTCTACTTATGATTGGTGGGTCGGTCCTCCTCATTTATGAGGTACTGGGTATGGTGGGCCTTTGCATTTCCAGAAAGATTGACCCAGATTGTAGTTACTATCTTCACCGGCTCATCTCCATTGAAGAATCTGAAAGTGCTGTCTCTCACATGTCTAATGAAAAATGGGTCTCTGAACTCATCTATTTATCTCATTTGTTTTATTCTACTATGCATTAACGCTCCCTTTCTCTCACCAGCTCTTATGGAGATTCTTGTTTCCTTCCATTTCATCTCTTTCTTTTCCTAACTCTTTACTCTCGATCTTTTTATTTTTCTTTAATGTTCTGTTAGCTTTCCATTAGTATAGTAAAATTTAGAAGTTTTATGTGGAAAATTCATGCTTTCTGTTTTCAATTTTCTTTTTTCTTTTCTTTTTTAACATTTTTTCATGTTTTTCAATATTTTTTTCATCTTTATTATTTATTGTCGATTTTTTTGTGGCTTTTTGTGGTTGTGATTTAGATGTGTTTGTCATGACTTTCAAAATACACATGATTTGTAATTGTACTAAATAAAAGGTTTCCACTCCATCATAAAAAATCTTGAACACTCTAAGAAAAGCATTCACTTCTCAATCAAACTATAATTCTAATACTAAACAGTGAAAGATAGGGTAAACATATACAATGAAAACAAAACATTAAATGTTAAAATCCTTATTATCTAAGTAAAGGTTCATGTACATAACCAATATTATGGAATGGAGCAATATATAAACTTTAACAAACTTTAAATAAATACATAACACTAGAATTATATAGAGAAACTATTTTGGGAAAAAAAATCTACCATCAAAAAAATCCTTCAAGATTGTATCAACCAATAACAATATATTACAATAATACAATCTACTTTAGTAACCATGGGGAGAAAACCATATCTAGTTTTACAAAACCAATAGCCATAAAATCCATGGTCATGGAGAAAATATACTGCTCCGGTGACTAAATTACATAATACACTCAAGATAGACCTCATTAAAACATCATCTTTGATCCATGAAGAAGGTGAGCAAGCATTCCCAAACTTATAGCACTCCAAAATGGAATGCCAACTAATGTGGACCTACCCATCATAGCAAGATGCTCCACACATCTCTATATAACTCCCAAGCAATCTATTAGAGAGAGGATCAAATTTATTGATGATGATGGCTATGTAAATCTTTCCAACTTTAACACCCTTTTACATACCATTACAACCAATATTCCAAGTCCTAAGAGAATAATAATAATTAAATAATCTCTTAACCACCTATATGGCTGTATAGGTACCCATTACCAAGAAGTTGGAGATATGTAAAAATATATATTGGATTGCAAGATTAATATTACCTAATATTTAGGAGAGTGAAATGGAAGAGGACTTGGTAAAAAGGCATTATATAGATATTAAATATCAAATTGTGATGATAGATAAAGATGGCCAAAATCAAAAGGAGCAACACATTGTTGGTTTCAAAGCCTATTCATGTGTTGAGAGTACATTAAATGTTTGGTTTACCATCCTAAAGAGTGGTTCTATCTCTCATCCCTTATATGCTCATAATTCACTTACCTAGAGTGTCATGTATAGAATCATCCAGGGTGTAGGAGAAATCAAGCATCAACTAAAAATATAAAACTTTGTAATTTATTTTGTTTTGAATTTAGTAGTTCCTTTTCTAGCTATTTCAGTGTGCTACAATTAGATTTTATTGGTATGCTCCTTAGTTTGGAAATTAGAGTAGTAAATATAATTATTATTATGGTCCCTCATTTTATCACAATTTCATACAATTTCACCTAGAATATTAGTAGAGAATTATATGTTTGCATGTCCATTTCAAATTTGATGATCACTAGCCTAGGTGACTGTCATATTAGCCTAATGAGACCTATGAGATATGCACCATATTTAGATCCTTATTCCAAAGGGTAGTCACTTGGAATTCCTTATTAATTCCATGGGAGGTTGTGTTTGGAACTACATTGGATCTATAAACATAATTATCATTTTAGGTTAACGTAGAGTTTTCTATAATAAGTATTAACTATAAAATAAGGTCTAACTCACTTGCAAAATGACATTGGAGAGAAAGGAGAGATATAAGGACAAGTATGTCAAAGTAACTTAAAGCATAGAAAGAGAGATAAGATTATTTCAAGGTTACCTGTGTTAGTTGTTGTACTCATGTAAAGTGATTGAATTATATTATAAGCTAAAACTAAGGTCTAGATTGATTGTACATGATGTAATTCTATTCATTGAACATATATTGAATTCAATTTATTTCATAAGAGTGTGTTGAGATATTTGAGTTTTATTGTGAATTCCTTATGAATTCTTATGTTAAGGCTATATGGTTGGACAATCCTTAATTTGATCCTCCATCTATGACTACATCAATATCCTTGAGTAACTATCTTTGGAAGTCTAAAGAAAATGTGTAGTCCTAGTTGAATACATAGAATATTTTCTAAATGAATCTCTCTTTGGCAAGAAAAATTTTCTTCCTAAAAACTACCCCTTCTTGCCTTTTCTATCTCAAATATGAGGATCTTAAACATGCCTATTGGTTATAACTACTACCCCCCTTTGAAACCTCCCTCCCTACATTCTTCCTTCATGAATGGTCTTAGAAATCAGTCCTACTATGTTGTATTATTTATAATTATCTTATTTTTAGATGGGTACATAATTTGTAATTAAGTTTTTAGGGAAATTTAGATGTGTGGCTACTTTTACTCTTTTTGTTCTCACAAAATTGAAATGCACTAATTTATCTACTCTAACAACTCTCTCTAGATGGAAAATCTCTCTTCTATCTTACTAGAGTAGCTCAAGATTAACATTTTTTTGTTAAAACAAATGGATAACCAAGCAAGGAAAATTTTACAGTACCAAGATGTAAAAATAAAAAAGCATGGCTGCTAAGATTGACAAGCCTGCTCAAGACTCTATAAAAATAATTCTCTTTCAACATTACTCTTCATAATGAAGGTCACATCAATAGGGAAAATTACCATTACTTGAGGAGTATGCAATTCATAGTTAACATCATTACTAAGTATATGAGGATTGAGACTAAGTGATTGATGGTCAATGAGCTGGACATGTATAACATATTGTTTTTGTAAATTTTGGTTGTTCTACATTTTGATTACTCTATTTTTTTATATTCATTTACCTTCTTAGTTTTTGGGTAGCTTTTAGTTCAACTACTAAGCATCTATGTTTCTATATTTATTCTTTCTATTTCCATGAATATTATGGTTTTGTAATTTTCACTTATGTTACTAGTGGTGTTCAATCTTTGTACTCTATTGTTTTTAACTTAATTTTAATATACAAAATCTATAATTCTATAATTCATTGTATTTGGAAACTTCTCAACCTTAACTCAACTTCACATTAGCCTAGAATATCTAAGTAAATTGGATGCTAGAACACTTGTAGTATTTTCCTTTAGATAGGACTATGCATGATAGCATCCCTAGTATCCCTATTAATAACTTTAAAATTTGATATTTCCAATTATGACACCTACCTTTTTCACTCTAATTTGCATCCCTATCATTTTTTGTACCCAAATAGTCATAGATGATCACAAAATGTATTTATTAAATCTTAAGAAAATAGTATAAATACAATATAAATTTGAGTATAGTCAAGTAGTAATGGGAAAAACACAACACAACATAGTGGCACAATTCTAGAAAATTATTGTCATGGTCACAAACATATTAGAAAAGAGAATCTACTATACCTCTTTATTAAACTAAAGATCTCTTGAAACCACTAAAGGGTCTTGTGAGTGATTTTTCTCTCCCATATTGTAGGAAACTTTCAAAATATCTCTAACTCTAGATCAACCTATATTGAAGAATAAATTTACTTATCATTATAGGACATCCCCCTTTAGGTAGCTCATAATGAAAACTTCTAGAGAAAATAGTTATTGACACCCACTCAAAGGATCACTGCTTTATCACTACACAGAGAGTATATGAACAAAATCAAAATGAGATCAAAAGAAAGAAGTTGTGTTTCACTTGTAGGGAATAGTAGGCTCCAAGTCATATGCACCTTGGCAAGGGTTAAGTTCACAACATTGAGGTAGTATTAGATAAATATTTAGATTCAAATTAGTTTGAGGAAGTTTGTGGATTTAGAAGATAATGTACTTTTTTTATTAAGAGGGGTAAATTATTTTGACTCGGAGCTATGAATCGATGAGGTCACAAATGAGAGACTTCATTCCTAATATACGTTCTCAACAATTACACCCCAATGGGGTTTGGACCTTGATGGAAAGAATAGCAACACAACAACTTAACCATCATACCATGCCACTATTGGCTAGAAGATAATGTACTTGAAGAACAAGAAAAGGGTATGTGCAGGATCATGATGGGTCAAAAAGTGGTGATATGATGGGTATGTGTAGGGTATGTGGCTGACAACTTCTTTTTTACCCAAAATTGTTGAAATGAAAAGGGTTTTTAAAGGAGATTCTCTGCTTTCCACCAATATAAATTATGTTTTACTTTGAATTTAATAAATAATTATTATTCATTTTCTTTTTGAATTAAAACTAAAGTCCTGATTGATAGGCTGATTGAAAAACTTCTATAGCTTTCAAACAATATCACATTTTTTGAATCCAAAACATGTGTCACATTCTATGCTTTGAATACTATAGGATTAACAAAAAAAATGAATTTCATGAAGTTTTGATCAAGTTAAGGTGGTTAGACATACAAGTTTTTTATATTTTAAAAAAATTGTAATTAATAATTCATAATTAATTATTTACTTGGAAAAAAATTACAAAACAATATGCATCACATCGAGACATGAGTCCTCCACTTATATCTAAAATATTATCATTTTATTGTGGTTAGGGTGGTCAGAAAGACACGTACTTCTTATTTTTTCCCTAAAATTGAAGTGCTACTGCATTGAAATTTCAAATTTTCACCAAATAGATTTTTTTTTAATTTTAAATAAATCTAGTAGTTTAGAAACTACATTCAATTTTCTACAGATTTTATTCTTACATATTTTTGAAATAGTATAGATAACTTATTCAAATATTTATGTGAAGTTGCCTAACTCTATTTTTTCCATGATGATCCTGCACATACCCAAAAGGAAGAAATAAATGATAGCACACTTTCAACCCTTCTAGGGGCACCTAAATACCACCCTTTTAGAGTAGAGGAGTAGTATCTAGATAATAGTTTTCAATGCTCATAGATAGTGGGACAACCCATAATTTTATTGATAAAGGGTTGGTTATTAAAAAGGGGATCGAGGATGGAAGATTTTGAGGGATTCAATGTAATTGTTGTTGATGGATTCACCCTCCAATACACCAAGGTAATTTGTAAATTTCATCTATCCTTGGGAAAATCATAAGATATGTGATGATTTTTATGTTGTTGGTCTAAGAGGAATGAATATGGTGTTGGGTGTGTAGCGGTTACACTCATTAAATTAATTTTATTAGCATTAATAGTCTATGGAACTCAAATTCAAGTTAGACAAGAAATATTTTATCCTCAAATGGATCTCCAATGACACCTCAAGAGTGGTCACGACAAAGAGAATAGAGAGGGATTTTGACAGGAGTAAAGTGGCCTAGGAAACTATTTTTTTAGTCATGCCCACTAATTATTTAATAGGTAGTGAATTCCCTTATCATATTGATATTCAAAAAAAAATTGAACAAGCATAGTAAGGTATTCAATGACTTGCCCCCAAGACTAGCCTCAAATAGAGGATTAAAATATTTCATTGAATTGGAACCAAGTGCAAAACAAATAATATCCACCCCATATCAACATCAACGAGGTATAAATAAGAAATTTAAAAATATATAAAGGAGCTTCTAGAGTTGGGCTACGTAACACTAAGTTCTAGTCCCTTTGCATTGCTAGTGGTTCTTGTGAAGAAGGATGAAACCATGTAGATGTGTATTGATTACAAGGTATTAAATAAGAAAACCATAAAGAACAAGTATCATATACCAAGGATTTATTAACTAATAGACGAATTACATGAAGTTTATTTCTCAAACATTGATCTAAGTTTTGACTACCATCAAATTCAAGTAAGTTATGAAAATTTCTATAAAATTCATTCAAATGTCACTTTTAACATTTTAATTTTTTTGTTATGCCATTTGATCTAATGAATGACCCAACTATGTTCCAATCCTATATAAATTAGGTATTTAGCAAATAGTGGAGAAAATTTGTGTTAGTTTTCTTTGATGACATACATGTCTACAATAAAACCTAAGAAGAACAATTGAAGAACTTAGACACAATGTTGGGCCTTTTGGAACAACAATACTTAATTATACAAAAAATCTAAATGTGCTTTCAAGTTGAGATAGATTTATTTATTTAAGGTACATCATAAGCACCATGGGAGATCAAGTGGATCTACAAAAGATTTAAGCCATTTCAAATTGCTCCCTTTCTACAATATTTACATAATTGAGAGGATTATTTGGGTTGTTTAGTTACTATAGGAATTTTTTCAGGGGATTTTCCTAGCTTGTTTTACCCTTAACATATTTGATGAAGAAAGGATCCTTTGAATGGATAGATGCTACTCAAGAAACTTGAAACACTTAAAGGGGTAGTGAGTTCATGCTCAATGCTTGTTATACTTAATTTCTCTCTCCTAGTTTTGGTGGATGTGATGCCTCAAGAGGAGGATTATTATTTTTTCTCACCCATAGAATGCATCTAATAGCCTTTAGGAGAAATAAACACTAATCTTAATAGTCTAAAATTATTCTTGAACTAGGAGAGTTTAAATGATCACCAACAAAAGCGGGTTAATAAGTTACAAGCCTACAATTTTAATATAGAATATGTGAAGGGGAAGAAAATCATTTTTGTTGACACTCTTTCTAGGAATCCCACTCTATACTCCCTTTCCATAATTGTAACTAATTAGAAGATTTTTATTTTAGTAAAAGATGCTAAAAACATATTTTCTACTAGCATCCTTGATGAAGTGGTTAAGGATGAAAAATACACAATAGTAGATGGACTCATTTTATATAATAAAAATGTCTTGTTAGTCCTAGATCTAAGATGAAGGAGAAAAAAAATTAAGAGTGGCTCATGACACATAATTAGTAGGGCATACTAGATACTTCTATGTACATACAAGACAATCAAAGAAATATTCTTATGGAAAGGCCTCAAGAATGATGTCCTCAAACATATAAGGGAGTGCACTATGTGCTAATAAAACAAGGGAGATAATTTTTTCTAGTGGCATTACATCAACCTCTACCAATTCCCAATCAGAAGTAGGAGAGCATATCCATGGATTTGATCACTATAAGCCTCCCTAAGGTGCATACCAAGTGTTGTACTTGTGTTATTATAGATGGGGTAACTAAATATTCACACTTATTTTCCATCCCATCAAGATTCAAGGATCCTCAAGTGGAAGATATATTCTTCAAGGAGGTGTTTAGATTGCATGGATGACCCAATATAGTTAGTGAGAGGGAAAAAAATATGAGTTTATTTTGGCAAGAATTATTTCACTTGGAAGGCATAAAGCTCACTCCTTGCACAAGTTATCACCCCAAACCAATGGATAAATATAAATTATAAATAAATGGATTGAGGGCACTTGAAAAATTATATTTCAAATTTATAGGCAAAACATGAGTCAATTGGCTACACTTGGAAGAGTACCGCTACAATACCTCTTATCACAAGTCCATTGGTATTCTCAATTTTAAATATTTATATGGATATATGACGCTCTAGGTTTTGTTGATCTAATAGTCACAAATAGTAGGATATCAATAGTTGGTGATTTGATTTATCAAATCTAAGATGTCTTAATGCCCCTTAAAGATAATATACAAATCTAGCTTAGCAACAAAAAAAGTTTTATGTAGACCAAAATCATATAGAGAGGGCTTTTGAGGTTGGGGACATGGTCTATTTGAGGTTATATACTTAAATTCCAAGTCTCCCCTCAAACGAAGTAGAATTGTGAGACTAAAAAATATATTTATGGACCCTACAATATTGTGAGGAAGATAGGTGAGATGGCCTATGTGTTGGAGCTTCCAAATATAAGCAGGACCCATAATGTATTCTATGTCTTTTATTTGAAAAGAGTTCTTGGTCCACATATTGTTACTTTAGTAGACCTTCTGCCATTAGATGATGAAGATAAGTTAATTTTGGAGCCTAAAAAAGTGATAGATTTAAGGATGAAAAACCTAAGAGGGAGAAGTATCACATAATACCCAGGTCATTGGAAAACCTGCCTATTGAAGACAACACTTAGAGTTCTTAGGACACAAATTTAGTGGAATGTACACCCCTCCAACCTTAACTCTTTAACAAAATGACTATTCTTCAAACCTTGACTTTTAATTGAAACATGGTGTACTATTCTTAACATTGTAAGATTTTACTCCCTAATTAATAAAAAATAACTTACAATATGAATGAAATGCCCTAAAAAAGAAGTAATGTAATATATTAATCTATATTAAAATTAAACACAAATGTTTGTGAAGTAAATTTTGGTTTACTACACAAAGTCCCTTAGGAGTAAAGTTTTGTTGAATACAAATATTTGACCTATAAAAAAATGAAGTTAGGATTGTGCCCCATCTTTATACACCCAATAATAATGAATTGCAAAAAGATTTAGAATGTTACTCATCCCCGAGAAAAACATCTGCATTCCGCTTCTCGTTGACTTGCTTTTTAGGAAAAATAATTTAATATTATTTAAGAATGCTTTTGATAAGAACTCTCTCATTTTTTTATTACCTTCTTTCATCCTTAATCTCCCCTTCCATTTAATATGCAAAGTTCACAATCCATCATTTTTTCCTGAATGCTGATGCCAAAAAATTCTACACAATTATTACAAGAAACATTCTCATATAACATAAAAATATTTTTCTCGTTGTATCAAGTTATGATGTTTTATCATAATCCATTAAAAAAACACTTGTTGAAACTTTTACAAATAGAAAAACAAGCTAAGAAGACTTGATCTTGGAAAACTCTATATGATTATAAATGCTTTAGTTGAAATAATAAATAAAATAGATACTAAACAAATATCACTTAAATATAATAAATACTAAAACATAAAAATATCATTATGATGTCTACAATTTAATATTCTTTCCCATTCATCATGCAGTAACGTTTTAATCCCCATTCCCAAGCTGCCCTTATATTTCCAAGACAAAACGGAATCACCTTTTAAAGTACATTCCACGCAAGTGTAAACCTTCCCAGTCCCAATGCATTAATACCATGTTCAAAACTTCAAAGCTATGGCCGATCCGCATGCAGAGTGACGTCACCCAGAGAAGTCCCTAAAACAATGTTAACCTCGAGTCTCACGGCTCTGTGCTCACCAAATCAGATCGTACAATTTTCTGCACGTCACTGACAGATTGTCTGAAATGTATTTTAGTCAACAACTACATACGTGTGCTTCTATTCAGCTACTTTCAGTGACTTGGTAAATCAAGTTACATTCTTCACAGTTGTAAGCCTAAGTACTCTCTTGTTATTTCTCTTCTGCCGCAAAGATTGCGGAGTCTCTCTGTTTGACCCAATCCAGAATTTGAAGCATACCTCTTAAATCAGAGTTTTTTTACTGCTCTCCATTAATGGAACCTGCAATGCTTCCTTACAAAAAAATCAGTGTTTTGATCCTAAAATCTTTTATGAAAGGGTACTGATAAACTGTATCTGTACATTTTCCATTACCAAGAGTACAAAAAATTCAATTTTTATAGTCATGTTGCATGTGAACAGTAGGCTACGGCTCTGAGAGTTTTTTAACAATTAATTAAAAAGAAAAGCTCCTTACAATTTTGTCACTGCGGGCTGTCTATCAACAATACGAATTTGATTCCAGTCTTCCATTACCTCATTTCTGTACGATGAAGAGAAGATTGATCTGTATGCTAACATAAGTTAGCAAGAGTTGATCTCCAGTGTTCTTTGGATTGAATTTTGTACTCAACGGAAGAACTCACCTGTAGTTCCCCAAATGTTATAGACAGATTACCCAAAGGAACAAATCATGCTCATTGATCGTGACTCTGAGTATTATATAAATTTGGAATATGATTTTATGAGTATTACATTAAAATATTATTTTTGGTTTATTAATGAAATTGAATGGTTTTTAATGAGTTTATTAGGTATCAAATTTGTTTAGTATAAAGGTCATATATTCTTAAAAATGAGGTCAGGATTTTGTTTTGATGAATTTCTTTGAATGAATGTCCTGCAATCCTTGAGTTTAAGCAAAAAGGAGGTGACAACTTGTGAATAGTTGCAAAAATGGCATTGTAGAATGTTTCAAGTCCTTAGATAAAAAGTACTTCTAGAAAAAAACAAGAGAGACTAAAGAACATTTTGTGCTCAATATTTCTCTTCTCATCAGATAATACTTCAAAAGAATTTGATTGTATTTTTCTTTTAAAATCACAAATATGATCCTAAGGCCATCAAATCTAACCCCATTTGTGAGTCATGAGAATTTTCTATCCAACAACATTTTTTTGTTCATCCAATTATATATAGATTCTAGACTCCACACCCTAACTATTCTTTCTTCCCCAACACATTGCTCATATTACAAATCACCTCGCAAAAGCAATCTTAGTCCTAAAGCTAGATTTTTCATTTCATGAGAAAATAAGTTGATGCATGCTAATGACACATTTCTAAAGAGTTACAACTCTTCTAAATTATCTTGGTTGTCCAATGTGTTAACTAATTGCCAAAACTCCTGAGACCTGAAGATTTTGACATTATGATAAGCATACCATAGTATTAGACTCACAAGCTATCTATTTCCTTAGTGCAAATGCTTTAAGACTTAATATTCCATTAACTCTTGACAACAAGGAAAAATACATGGATGGAACATAAAGATTGAATGCAATAATGGAACCTTTTACCTCATTTTTTACTTTGCTCCTTCAATTGAGTAGAAATGGTGTACACCCTTAAGCTCCACTTGATGTGCTCTTTGTGATGTGTGATGGATTGGTGGAATGTGGTTTCTTAGTAGACCAACAACATGCTAGTAGGATTGGGATGATAGATCAAGAAAATGGAAACATAAGGATATGATAAAAGTAGATGATCAAATGCACAACATGATGATAGCATAAGCATAGATTATCTAAATGGGATGAGAGGTCTTCAATATATAAAATTTCCATGATAAAAAGAAATAGTCAAGAAGTATTTTTAATGGTCACCTAGGATTTGAGAAAGATGGCTCGACATGGATTGAAGTTGTAGTCATGTGACTAGTGTCCCATGAAGTGTAAGGGTAGGTTTACTAACACATTCTTGAGCACTACATGTTTAAGAGGTAGGGTGGCTATGGCAGGACAAGTGTAAGAAGTAGGGTGGCTATAATAGGACAAGTGTGAGAAGTAGGGTGGCTATGATAAGACAAATATAAGAAGTAAGGTGGCTACACATGTGTGAGAAGATCATGTTGTTGCAAGTATGTTGCAGGTGTTGTCATTGATGTCAACGATTGGTCATTGATGTCAACAGTATGGAGATTGTTGGTATTGCAGATGTTGTTATGATGAGAAAGTGTTGTAGTGTTGTGTTGGTGTTGTTTATGCATCTTGTTCACTTGGTTTCCAAGTGCTTTTGATAAAAAATGAATAAAAGAGTGTGCAGTGTGACAGACATGTGTTCAGTGTTGTGCTTTGCATTTCTTCATGATTGAATATATACTTGTGTGGTTTGAATATGATGATCATAGGTGTTCAAAGGTTCTATATTCGAAGTTTTAGGTTTTGAATCATGTGACAGTGGAAGTTGTGTTTGACAAAGTGTTTGTTTGTGAAGAAGGTTGTTTGGGAGAAATGAGATTATTTTGTGTTTCTTTGTGTTGTTGTTTCTTGTCTTGTAGAATTGAGAATGTTCTTATATTGGCTGTATTTACATTCCCTTGGAGTTTCTGGTGTTGAGTTGCTCCAAAATTTTAGTTCTTATGTTGAAGTTCAATGGTAGTGCATCCTGATGCATAGGATGAAAGTAATCTTTGTTTTAGGTGGTTGTAGAAATGAACTATAGTATAGTATGTTGATGTTAGAATATTCTTGGATGTTGTGTGGTGTTGTTGTATGGTCCGCATGTTTCTTTTTTGACCTAAAGAGGCGTGTATGTGGTCGCTTGTTAGTGTTAGTGCAAGTTTGGCTAACTTGGGTGCTAGCGCTAATTATGGAGGATGTTTATTGTTTGTGAAAGCGTGATGATGCATGTCGGTGTATATTTGGGTCCTATTTGACCCTTGGAAAGGTTTTCCTTCACTTATTTCCTATGTGAAAGTGTTTGGTGCCGACCTATTTTAGTGTTGCAAGTTTGAGGTACATACATTTCATTGAGGCCACCTAATTGAGATTGTTTAGGTCATGAATGGTATAAATACAAGGTGAGTTGTTGGAGATGTTGTGAGACAAGTGAGAGGTGAATATGATCAAGTGTGGTGATCTGAGTGCGAGCTTAAATTCCTATGATTGGATGTAGTGAGTAGAAGGTGTCTACATTTTCAGTGTGCTTGAAGTTGCTATAGGAAGTGAGCCAAAGGTTGCAGATGGCATAAAGTTTTAGTGGTGGATTTTTCCTATTGCTCTAAGATAGTGAATCTCTTTGTGACAATTTCTTTTATTCTTCTTTTTTATGGGCAGCGAGCCCTTGGTAGTGAGCCTTTCTTCCTTTTTGGGTAGTGAGCCTAATTATATTTGATGTTGTTAGTCATATATATGTGATCTAATCCTCAATGTGGTTTTCCCTACTTAATTTTTCTATGTAAAACTGGTGTTCTATGTATGGTTGTGTTTACATTATTGTTTCATATGCTTACATTCTACTAATGCTTAATGAGGATAATGGTTTGAAATTTAACAAGGAATTGAATGTTTTAATATACAACTAATTCACCCCCCTCTTAGTTGTCCTGCATATATAACAATTGGTATCAGAGTTGTGGTTCCTTAGAGAAAGCTTAACCGCTTGAGGTAGATTCAAATGACACATGGGAAGGGTGTCAAAGCTCTTAGTTCAATGGAATGAATTATGTTTACTAGAAAGCTAGGATGTAATTCTTTCTTGTTTCCCTAGGGTTTGGTGTCTAGCAATCAGTTGAAAAAGGATATACGATTCCTGCTAATGGTCCAACAAGTGATGATGAGATCAAGGAATATGAGAATAATGTAAAAGAAATAAATGCTATCCTAAGTTGTATTTTTGATTCAAAACTTGGAAAGGTGATAATTTTGAAAACTAAAAAAGAGATTTAGACAAAGTTGGAGAGTGTTTATGAAGGAGATGATAAGGTCAAGCAAGAAAAGATGCATAATTACAAATATAAATGTGAAACCCTGAGGTTGTTTGAAGATGAAGATATTACAACCTACATGCTCAGAGTGGATGAAGTTGTCAATGCCATCAACGGTCTTGGTGGTAAGCTAGAAGAAAGTGAAGTTGTCAAAAAGGTACTAAGAACTCTTCCTAAAACCTATAGTTCTAAAGTTTCTTCTATTGAGGAAACTCAAAATTTAGATCAATATTCTAGAGATAAGATGTTTGTTGCTTTAATTTCTTATGAGTTAAGAGAGTTTGGTCAAGATTCCACACATAAAGAAACTACTTTTAAATTCAGTAAGGAAAAGAAGGATGGTGAATTAGATTTGGTGATCTTGATGAGGTGGAAGCAAATTTTGTAAGGAGATTGAAAAAGGGCACCGGAAAATACAAATATAAGTTACCCTTTAAGTGTTTCAATTGTGGAAAGATAGGTCATTATGCTTTAAATGTCCAATGAAAGTTGCAAATGACAAACATAAGGATCATAAAGGAAATTTTTTCAAGAAGAGTTATTATATTGAAAAAGACAATGGTGTATCTGATGATGAGGAATCGAATTATCTTGGTGATGAAAATGATGAATTCTTGTTCATTGCTCTAAATGTTGGAACTAATTCTACTAATTCTGAAAGATGTATACATGAAAGTGCTCTAAAAATAGGTCATAACATTAATGGAACTATGGTGATTGCTTTTCATGCAAGAGAGGAGAGGAATTACTAGATAATTGATAGTGGATGCTCAAATCATATGATAGGTGATAAGAGCAAGTTTGTTAAACTTTATAAGTATGATGGTGGTTTTGTTAAGTTTGGTGATGATGCATCTGCTAAGATCTATGGAAAAGGGTCAATTTGTTTTGATGGAAAGCATAAAACATATGATGTTCTTTATGTCAAGGATCTCCAACATAATCTTCTCAATGTAGGACAAATGTGTAGTAGAGGATACAATTTAGTGTTTTAGGATGATGGTTGTGAAATAAGAAAAGGAAGACCCAAAAATTTGATTGCTATAAGGACTGTAAGACAAAAGGTAATGTTTATCAGCTCAAAGGTAGTGGTGCTAAGTGCTTTATGTCTCAAATCAATGAAAGTTGGTTATGATATAGAAGAATGGATCACATCAATTTTGATAGCCTAGAAAAGATCAATTCTACTGATTGTGTGAGAGATCTACCAAAAATTACAAAGCCTATCAATTCAATTTGCAACAAATGTCAACTTGGAAAGCAAACAAAGAAGAGGTTCAAGAATAAAGAATATTCTACTACAAGACCTTTGGATTTGGTGCATACAGACCTATGTAGACCTACCAGAATAAGAAGCTCTCAAGGTGATAGGTATTTCATGATGTTGGTTGATGATTGTTCTAGAATGACTTGGGTGACATTTCTCAAAGAAAAATTAGAAGCTCTAGATAAGTTTAAAGATTTCAAGTCTATGGTTTTAAGAATGAAATGAATTTGAAAATCAAGTGCTTGAGGTCTAACAGAGATGGTGATTTTACCTCCAATGAGTTTAATAGTTTTTGTGAAGATCATGGAATAATGAGACATTTGTCATCTCCTATGACTCCTCAAAAAAATGGAGTTGTGGAGAGGAAAAATACAATAGTTCAAGAAGTAGCAAGAACCATGATGAAAGAAAACAATCTATCAAATATCTATTGGAGAAAACATATTCATACAACAATCTACATTATTAATAGAGGTCAATCAAGAGTGAACAATTCAAAGACTCCCTATGAGTTATGGTATGGAAAAACTCTGATTGTGAAATATTTTAGAATGTTTGGAAGTAAATGCTATATCAAAAGAGATGAAGAAAAATTATGAAAGTTTGATGCAAGATTCGATGAAGGAATCTTCCTTGGATACTCTATAAGAAGCAAAGCTTACCGGTGCTACAATAAAATACTAAAGAAAATTGTTGATAGTGCAAGCATCAAGGCGGATGAAGAACCACTGCAAAGTTTAGTGTTGATAGAAGGATATGAATTTGATGAACCCCCTTGCACTGAAGAAGTAAAGGATGAAGTAAAGGAAAAGGAGATGACAGTTGAAGAGGAAGAAGCTTCCAAAAAGATCCCGAAGACTCCTAAGCATGTATCGAAGAACCATTCTGAAGTTCAAACCATTGGAGATAGAGCAAAGTTGTGTTGACAACAAGAAGATATTTTTTGAAAGAGGAACAAGTAAACCTTTGTTTACTTTCAAAAGTAGAACCTAAAACAATAATTGAGGCATGCAAATATGAGAATTGGATCAAGGCTATGAAAGAAGAGTTGGAACAAATTGAGAAGAATCAGATGTGGGAATTGGTCCCAAGGCCAATAAATAAAAATGTGATAGGAACTAAGTGGGTTTTTAGGAATAATTTTAAAGAGGATGGAAAAGTTGTTAGAAATAAGGCTAGACTTGTGTGTAAGGGATAATCACAAGTGAAAGGAATAGATTTTAAAGAGACTTTCTATTTAGTGGAAAGGATGGAATCCATTAGAATGTTTTTGGATTTTGCAACACATCAATACTTTAAGGTTTATCAGATGGATGTGAAGTTTGCATTCTTGAATGATGAGCTAAAAGAAGAGGTGTACATTGAACAACCAAAAGGTTTTCAGTTATTATATGATGTTGATATGGTTTGTAGGTTGAAGAAGGCATTGTATGGACTCAAAAAAGCTTGCAAATCTTGGTACGCAAGTTGGATAAGTACTTATTACAACAAAGATCAACAAAAGGTACTGTAGATAGCAACCTATACTTCAAATTTGAATGAGAACAAATCTTGATTGTGGTGGTATATGTTGATGCCATAATCTTTATAGGAAATGAAGGTATGTGCAAGAGGTTTACAGAGATGTAGAAATAGTTTGAGATGTCAATGTGTGGGGAGATTAATTTCTTCCTTGGATTACAAATAAATCAATCAAAAAACGGTATTTTCATTTCTCAATCAAAGTATATCAAGGAAATGTTGAAGAAGTTTGGGATGAAGGATTCTAAACTGGTATGTACCCCTATGTCTATTGGTTGTAAGTTGAGCAAGAATGATGAATATCCTAAGACAAATCAGAGAAAGTATAGATCAATTATTGATGGACTGTTACACCTAACTGTTAATAGATCGTATATCATGCATTTAGTTTGTCTTGCAAAAAGAATTCAAGAAGATTCTAGAGAATCACATGTGGCAGCAATAAAGAGGATATTTAGATACTTGAAGGGCACTCCAAACTATGGTTTATGGTATCTAAAGGATATTGATTTCTCCTTGAGTGCATATACAGATGTAGATTGGGTAGGATGTACAAATAAAAATATAAGTACTAGCGGAGGTGCTTTCTTTCTTGGAAGCAGGTTGGTTTCTTGGTTTACTAAGAAACAAGATTCAGTGTCATTATCTATTGCAAAGGTAGAATATATTGTGGCAACATCATGTTGCACATAAGTGTTGTAGATGAAGCAAATATGAAAGGATGTCAAAGTATCATATGATGAACCTATTTCTATATTATGTGATAATACAAGTGTTATCAATATTTTAAAGAACTCGGTAATGCATTCAAGAAGAAAACATATCTATATCTAGTATCACTTTCTAAGGGAGAATATTATAGAGAATGAGGTGAAGTTGGAGTATGTGCCTACAAAGGATCAAGTTGTAGATATTTTTACAAAGTCTCTTCCTAAAGATACATTTGAGTATCTCTAGTAGAAGTTAGGGGTTACTTCCCCTCCTTTAAACTAGAAATTCATCTCCCCACACATTGACAAAGAGAGAGCAGTTGCTCGCTAGTGTTGCCTAAAGAGAAGTGTGCAAGTGGTGTGAAAGTGATGTATGCAAATGTCAAAGTGGGAGAATAGAAAAGATAAAATTCTATGCAAGTGTTGTCCTTTTCCATTGATGTCAAAGGGGGATAGTATAGTCTAAAAAAATATGGTGGGAGTGATGTCCATAGGGGGAGAGTGATGTCTGAAAAACTACTCAAAAAAGGGAGAAATAATAGAAAATGGGAGAGAATGGTATCTAAAGATACAAGGAAAATAAGTGTAAGAGATGCCCCAATAAGGGGGAGTGTTGTTTGATGCAGAAGTTTCTTTTTCTGTTCAGAGCTAGTATTGCCATCAATGATAAAGGGGATGATTGTTGCAAGTATGTCAAGTAAGCGTTATCGTTGATGTCAACATGGAGATTATTGGAGATTATTGGTGGGGAGATTGTTGGTATTGTAGATGCTATAGTTATGATTAGAAAGCGTTGTATTTTTGTGTTGGTGTTATGGATGTAGCTTGTTCACTTGGTTTCCAAGTGCTTTTAAGAAAATTTGAATAAAAGAGTGTGCAATGTGATAGAGGTGTGTTTAGTGTTGTGCTCCGCATTTCTTCATGATTGAAGATATGCTTGTATAGTTTGAATATGATAATCAAAGGTGTTCAAAAGTTCTATATCTAGAGTTATAGGTTATGAATCGTGTGATAGTGAAAGTTGTGTTTGATAGAGTGTTTGTTTGTGAAGAAGGTTGTCTAGGAGAAATAAGATTTCTTCACATTTCTTCACGTTGTTGTTTCTTGTCTTGTGGATTTGGGAAAATGCTTATATTTTTTGTATTTACCTTCACTTGGAGTTTCTAGTGTTGAATTTCTCTGCAAGTTTAGTTCTTATGTTGGAGTTCAATGGTAGTGCATCATGATGCGTAGGATGAAAGTAATATTTTTTGAGGTGGTTATGGTAGTGTTGTAGTGTAGTATGTTGATGTTGGAATATTCCTAGATGTTGTGTGGTGTTGTTGTGTGGTCCGCATGTTGTTTATGGACCTAGAGAGGCATGCATGTGATCGCTTGTTAGTGTTAATGCAGGTTTGGACAACCTGGGTGCCATTGCTAATTGTGGATGATGTTTATTGTTTGTAGAAGCATGGTTATGCATTTCACTATACACTTAGATCCTAGTTAACCCTTGCCATGGTCCGCCTTCACTTATTTCCATTGTGGAAGTGTTTGGTGTTGACCTATTTTGGTGTTGCAAGTTTGAGGTGCATACGTTTCATTGAGGCTGACCTAATTGATATTGTTTAGGTCATGAATGGTATAAGGGTAAGTGCACCAATCTGTGACAAAATTTTGATGCCAAATTGCAAAAAAACCCATAATAGGCCATATTGCGCTCACCAAATTTGGCGCTCTCCAAATGGCTTTACCATTGGGCGAGCGCCAAATGGCTTGAATTTTGCAAAGAGTGAACAAGTGTGAGTTCTCTTTCTTTTTGCAATGAATTTTGGAATGCAATTTTCTAAACTCTTTTATATTTGCTTTCTCTTCCAAGGAAACTATATACATGAAATAAACATTTAAGTATAAGTTTACATTTACATATGGAAATTTACTTTCCTATACTTTAAGTTATATACATGTATATAGGCAGGATGTTTGAGAGTGGTTTCAGCTCTCTAGGAATTATAATGCAAATTCTAGTTTTTGGAAGATCTTAAAAATTTAAGACTTAGTCAAATTTCAGTAATCAACAATTCAAATTTCAGTAATCAACAATTCAAATTTCAGTAATCAGGAGGTCAAATTTTAGTATTCAACAAGTTGTATCAACTTTATCTCTCCTTCTCTCTACTCCCTATCTCTCCACTCCCTCTCTCCCTCTCTCCCTTGCTCTCTCTCTCCCCCTTTCTCTCTCTCTCTCCCCTCTCTCTCTCTCACACCCCTCTTTCTCCTCCCTACATTTTCCTCCCCCCTCCCCTCTCTCTCTTTACCTACCTCTCCCTCCATCACTTTGTATCTCACTTATGTCTCCCTCCCTACCTCTTTCCCTCTCTACTCTCTATCTCTCCTCTCCCTCCATCTACCTACATCTCTCTCTCACTCTTTATCCCTCTCTTCCCCCAATTTCTCTCTAACTCTCTCCTCTCTATCTCATAATTCTCTCTCCCTCCCTCTCACTCTCCCCTCTCTATCTCACCACTCTCTCTATCTCTCTCTCTCACACACAAACCTCTATCTCCCTCGCTAACACTCCCTCCCTCTATACTTCCCTCTCTACTTCTCTCTATCTCTCCTCTCCCTCCCTCTCTCGACCTCACCCTCCCTCCACTTCTTTTTGTCTCTCCTACCAATCTCTCTCACTATTGTCCCTCCCTCCCTACCCCTCTTTCTATCTCAATCAATCTTTTTCTCTATCTCACCATTCTCTCTCTCTCTCACTCACACACACACCTCTATCTCCCTACCTCTCCCTCCCCTCTATACTCTTTATCTCTCCTCTCACTTTCCCTCTCTATACATACCTCTCCCTCCATCACTCTCTCTCTCCATCCCTCTCTATCTCACTTATGCCTCCTTCCCTACCTCTTTCCCTCTCTACTCTCTATCTCTCCTCTCCCTTCCTCTACCTACCTCTCTCTCTATCTCTCCATCCCTCTCTTTCTCTCTCACTCTCTCCTCTCTATCTCACCATTATCTCTATCTCTACCTATCACCCCCTCCTCTCTAAATCACCATTCCCTCTCTCCCAGTTTCCATTCTTCCCTCTCACTCCCTCCTCTCTAAATCACCATTCTCTCTCTATCCCACTTTCCCTCATTCCATCTCTATGTCTCACTTATCCTTTTCTACCTCTCCCTCCCTCCAACCTCCCTCTCTCTCTTTATCTCTATTTATCATTCTCTCCTTACCTCTCTACTCTCTATCTCACCACTCTCTCCATCTCACTCTCCCTCCTTCCCTCTCTCCCTCCTATCCATCCCTCTCTCCTTCCCTTTCTACATACCTCTCACTCCACTACCTACCACTCTCTCTCTCACCCATATTTCTCTCTTACTCTCTCCTTCCCTCTCTACTCTATATCTCTCCCCCCTTACCTCTCTAATCTATTTCCTTCTCTCCCCCTTCCTCTGTCCCCTCATTTTATCTCCTCTCACTCTCTCTCCCTCTCGTACACATGCACCTCTATATCCTCCTTTCCTCTCCCAACATCCCTCCACTCTCCACTTATCTCTATCTATCATCTCTCTCTACATCTCCTTCCCTCTATATTTAGCTTTATCTCCCCTCTCCCTCTCTTTACCCACTTCTCCCTCCATCACTCTATATCTCAACCGTGTCTCCTCTCTCTCTCTCTCTCTCACACACACACACCTCTATCTCCTCCCTACTTTTACCTCCCTCTCCTCTCTAATTCTCTCTGTCTCTCCTCTCTCTACATCTCCTACCTTCTCTACCTATATTGATCTCCCCTATCCATTTTTTTACCTACCCCTCCCTTCATCACTCTGTATCTCACCTATGTTCCCCTACCTACCTAGGGTTGAGGTATTAAGGGTCAAGGGCTGATAATTGGGGGTTGAGGGTTTAATTTATAGGGTAGAGGGTAGAGGGTTGAGGGTTGAGGGTAGAGGGTAGAGGGTAGATGGTAGAGGGTAGAGGGTAGAGGGTAGAGGGTAGAGGGTCAAGGGATTAAGGGTTGAGGGTTGAGGGTTGAGGGATTAGGGTATAGAGTTTACTTGGGTTTAATGGTTTAAGGGTTGAGGGTATAGGGTTGATGGTAGAGGGTATTGGGTTTAGGGTAGAGGGTATCAGGGTGAGGGTTGAGTGTTTAAGGGCTTAAGGGTTAAGGGTATAGGGTTGAGGGATTAGGGTAGAGAGGGAGGGAAGGATGGAGGGAGAGATGGAGGGATAAGTGAGATAGAGAGAAGGAGATAAGAGGAGAGAGGGATAGAGATATATGAGGGTTGAGTATCTAATGTATAGGATAGAGGATTGAGAATTGAGGGTATAGGATTGATGGTTTAGGGTATTGGGTTGAGGGTATAGGGTATAGGGTAGAGGGTAGGGGGTTGAGGGTAGAGGGTAGAAGGTTTAAAGGTTTAGGGTTGAGGGTAGAGGGTTTAGGGTATAGGTTTAAGGGTATATGGTTGAAGGATCAGCATTGAGGGTCTAATGTATAGGGTAGAGGGTACAAGGGTTCAAGGTTTAGGGTTTAAGGGTTGAGGATTAAGGGATTAAGGGTTGAGGGTTGAGGATTGAGGGTTAAGGGTTTAATGGTTTAGGGTTTAAGGGTTGAGGGTCAAGAGTTTAAGGATGATGGTAGATGGTTGAGGGTATAGGGTTGATGGATTAGGGATCAAGGTCCAACATATAGGGTACAAGTTATAGGGGTTGAGGTTTTAGGGTTAAGGGTTTAGGATTGAAGGTAGAGGGTTGAGGGATGAGGGTTTAAGGGTTAAGGGTTGAGGGATTAGGGTAGAGAGTTTAATTGGGTTTAAGGTTTTAAGGGTTGAGGGATTAGGTTCAAGGGTATTGGGTTGAGGGTAGAGAGTTTAGAGGTTTAGGATTTAAGGGTTGAGGGTTGAGGTTTTAGGGTATAGGGTTGAGTGTTCAAGGTTTTAAGGGTTGAGGGCATAGGGTTGAGGGCTTAGGGAATAGAAGGTGGGATGGAGGGAGAGTCTTGAGAGAGAGAGGGATGAAGTAGGAGAGAGATAGAGGTTAGACAGTTAAGGGTAGAGGGTAGAGGGT